>PVKA01009069.1:0-69978 GCA_004027165.1 Ctenomys sociabilis
TATGTCTGGGTGTGGTTTTAATTGGGTTGATGTTATTTGAAGTTTTATATGCTTCAGTTACTGAATGTCAGATAGTTTCCCCATATTTGGGAAGTTTTCTGCTATTACTTCCATCCGTATTCTTTTTATATCATTTGTATTGACTCCTTCCTTCTCACTGATGTCTATTAGTCTCACATTGTTCATCTTTGCATTCTCTTGCAGGCATTGAATTATTTTTTTCTGCATCCTTGTTGTTTTATGAGATCTTTTCTTACTTTTTCACTAGCTGCAATGGTGTCTTCAAAGTCTGAAAGTCTATTTTCACTTTCATTCAAATGGTTTTGCCAACTTGTGATCGAAGTTTTAAACTCCTGTATATCACTTTGGATCTGCTTCATGCATTCTATTTCTTTCTTATATTGTTTATTCAAAGATTCCATCATTTTTATATTCTGCTCTATTTTTTAATCAGTATTTTCTTTAGAAGCACTTAGTACTTCTTTCATTATAGTTATCATTTCTTTCTTACTTCAGAAATTATTTCTGATCTGATTTCCTCTATACTTTTCTGCAGTTGTTTCTTTACTTCAGATGTGTAATTTCCAATTTCTTCTATGCTAGTGTCTTCTGCATTTGTTCTGGGTGGGCTCAGGGCCTAAAACTGCATTTTGTTCCTTCTCTTTGCCATTTTCTACAGCGGTGACTTCTGACTTTTGGTGTAGAGCTTAGATAGAGTTATTACCTTAGCACCAGGTAGGGATCTACCAAGTTCAAACTTGTCCAAGTGGGTATAGATTGGATCTGGTTGCTGTGCTCCATTTCTTGCTGTTGCAGCCCTTGGAGTTGAACCTCTGTACCAATCTGGAAAGATGTTCTCTTCCTGAATCAGCTGGGTGGGTCTTACCTCTAGCCTCTTTGCAGGAGTTCTGCTGCATGTTCCTCACTGGGCCTGGGATCTAGGTTGAATGAGGATCTGGCAGGCCCCAGGTCATCTTACACACCCAGCCTGGACTCTGGGTTGAATGAGGATCTGGTGATCCCTGGTCATCTCATTCACCTTGGCTCTATTGATATAGTGCACATTTATAGATTTGTGTATGTTAAACCATCCTTGCTTCCCTAGGATGAATTCTACCTGGTCATAGTGTATAATGTTCTTCATGATTTGCTGTATTCTATTTGCTAGGATTTTATTAAGGATTTTTGCATCTGTATTCATGAGGGAGATTTGCTTGTAGTTTTTCTTTTTAGTTACATCTTTCTCTGGTTTTGGTATTAGTATAATGCTTGCCTCCAGGAATGATTTAGGGAGTATTGTTTTCTTTTACATTTCATTGAAGAGTTTGAGGAGTATTGGAATTATATCATTATATCTTCTGCAAATTTGTTGTAGAATTCAACTGGGAATCTATGAGGACCTGTTTTTTTTTTTATGTTAAGCTATTTATTACATTTTGAATTTCATTGGCTTTTTATCAGGTTATTAAGAGTTCTTGCATCCTCTTGATTAAGTTTTGGTAATTTGTACCTTTCTGGGAATCTGTCATTTCTTCTGTGTCTTTGATTCTGTGAGAGTAACGATTTTCAAAGTAGCTATTGATGATCTTCTGATTTTCCACAGTCTGTGGTAATTTCACCCTTTTCATTCCTTATTGCTTGAATTTAAGTTTTTTCTTTCCTCTTTTTAGAAAAATAACCAAAGATTTATAAATTCTCATTGAAGGTCTTTTCCATATTTATAATGTTTAGTTTACAGTGCTATTTCATGAGGCCATTACTAGTTTCCATTAGCAATCACTGTTAATGAAAGCAAACACACAGCAAAAAGAATGGTCCTGGTTTCAGACTCAACACAAATATCATATAATAAAGTTAAATAGATCACAATACCACTTCCATTTTTAGACTTCTTCTGCCCTGGTTTCTTCTTTGAAACAGCTACTTCAGAGGGTGGGGTGGGTTGCTTTGTAACTGGGACAGGTTCTACTTTTTTGACAGGAATCTTTGATACATCACTTTCTTTGATGATCTGCTCTTCAAGTAAAGGTTTTTGTTTCTTTTCTTTCTTTTTCTTCCCTCACAATACTTGAAGTTTCAACCACAGCCAATGGAACAGGGACGACTTGCTCATCTTCTACAGCCGAACTACCAGACAGCTTAAAGTCTCGAGGTGCACTCTCAGGATCAGATTCAGGGAGGCGCCCATTCTGGATTTCTTTCTTCTTATTCTTTTTCTCTTCTGCCTTCTTTTTATCTGTCTTTGTAGGAACAAGCTTTTGTTCTCTTTTGTGCTTTGGGAGAACTTCATCATATAATGTTTCTTTCATGAAAAGCCAGAAGAAGAGGAACATTACTGTAATAACTAACTGAAGGAATAAGGACAACAAAATATGTTGATTCATAAAACTCCATGGTGCTCTTGTTAATGTGAACCTGAAGCCAAGGAAGGCGCGGAACCGCGGCGGCGTGGGAACGCAGGAGGCAGCTCGAACCCTCAGCTGCCGCCGCCGCCGCCGCAGCGCCCAGGTGCCGGTGCCGCCCGCAGGAAACGGCCTTTCTTTCCTCTTTTTGATGAGGTTAGCTAGGGGATTATCAATTTTATTTAATCTTTCAAAGAACCAGCTTTTTGATTCATTAATTCTTTGTGTTGTTTTCTTCATCTTGATTGCATTGATTTCTGCTCTAATCTTCATAATTTCCTTTCTTCTTTGGGCTTTGGGTTTGATTTGTTCTTGTTTTTCTAGACTTTTGAGCATTAGGGTATCTATTCCCTTTCTGTTTTCCTGATATGTGAGTTTACAGTTTTCCTAATTTCCCTCTAAGAACTGCTTTCATTGCGTCCCATAAATTCTGATAAGTTGTGTTTGAATTTTCATTGAATTGTAAATATTGTTTAATTTCATCTGTAGCCCATTGGTTGCTGAGGAGGGTGTTGTTTAATTTCCATGTATTTATTGAGTTTTTGTGGTTTCTTTTGTCATTTATTTTCAGTTTCATTGCACCGTGGTCAGAGTGTTCCATTCTGGCAGTACATTTCTTTCATTTGGCAAATTGAGTCCTTTTACATTGATGGTTATAATTGAGATGTATTGCCTTATGATTGACATGTTATTTACTTGCTGTTGTATACCTTTTTTTTTTTTCTGTGTTTAATTGTTTGCCCTGTTTTGTGGGTTCTTTTCATTCTCATTTGTACAGTTGTGGTCACTTTGGTCCCTTTCTAGAAGATCTTTTAGTAGACTGTGTAGGGTTGGCTTTGTCATCATGAAATTCTTTAGTTGTTATTATTATTATTATTATTATTATTATTATTATTATTATTATTATTTGGCAGAACATGGGATTGAATTCAGGCTCTTGCACTTGGATAGAAAAGTACTTATTCTGCCGAGCTATCTCCTCAGACCCTTTAGTTGTTCTTTGTCATGGAAGTATTTCACTTCTCCATCTATCTTGAAAGAAAGTTTGGTAGGGTATATCAATCTGGGTTGGAATTTGTTTTCTTGCAAGACTTGTAGTAATTTGCCCCATGCTTTTCTTGACTTCATGGTTTGTGATGAGAAATTTAATATTACTCTGATGGGTTTTCCTTTAAATGTGACCTGTTTCTTTTCTCTAGCAGCTTTTAGTATATTGTTCTTATGCTGAATTTCTGGGATCTTGATTATTATATGTCTGGGTGTGGTTTTAATTGGGTTGATGTTATTTGGAGTTCTATTTACTTCAGTTACCTGAATGTCTGGATATTTGTGAAGCTTTCTGCTATTACTTCTGCCCATATTCTTTTTATATCATTTTTTTTACTCCTTTTTCATTGATGCCTATTAGTTTTACATTATTCATCTTTGCATCATCTTGCTTATGTTGAATTATTTTTTCCTGCATCCTAGTTGTTTTATGAGATCTTTTCATATCTTTTCACTAGCTGCAATAGTATCTTCAGGGTCGAAACTCTACCTTCACTTTCATTCAAATGGTTTTGCCAGCTTGTGATTGAGGTTTTAATTTCCTATATATCTCTTTTTAATCTTTTTCATGTATTGTATTTCTTTCCTACATTGCTCATTCAAGAATTCCATCATATTTTAAAAATTCTGCTCTATTTTTTATCAGTGTCTTTAGAAGCATTTAGTACTTCTTTCATTATGTTTATCATTTCTTTGTTTACTTCAGAGATTATTTCTGATCTGATGTTCTCTATACTTTTATGCAGTTGTTTCTTTACTTCACATGTTATTAATTCAGAGATTTCAGATGTATGATTTCCAATTTCTTCTATGCTATTTTTTTTTTTGTTGTTGTTCATGGGATGAAACAATATAAATTCAAAACGTAAAGATCAGGGTTAGCTCTATCACTCTTCTCTTCAAAAAGTTTATGAATCTCCAGTCAAAACCAACAGGGTATGTCAGGTATACCTCTCTGGAAGTGTGATCGATACATTCCCAAGCAGACCACAGGATGCACACTACCGGGGATGTCCTCAGAAGGCTCTGTCATCGACTCTTCTATGCTATTGTCTCCTGCATTTGTTCTAGGTGGGCTCAGGGCCTGAGAATACATTTTGTTCCTTTTTGTATCACACTGTCCTCTGACCATTGGTACAGAGCTTTGGTGCAGTTATTACATTAGCACCTACCAAAATTCTTACGCAGGAGAGATTATGTGGTTGAGGCAGTTACAATTTTGCATTTATAGAACTACAATTAGGAACACTGATAGTGGGTAGTGATATTTAGAAGTTGACAAACTTTTGTAACTAATGGGTTTGTATTTTAGACCATAAAAGCAAACATTATGTTGGTATAGCTAAGCAGATATTAAATTGGGAATTTTTATCTAAATTAGTTCACCTAAGTTCTGTCTGATTATCTCCCCTTAATGTACATGGGATCTTCCAGGCAGACTAGTTCACCACAGTTACCTATTGCTCCCTCTCTTGATCAAAAGGAAAAGAGAGAGGATGTTCTCATAGAACTGGTTCTAGCAAAGTGACTCAGCAAGATCTATTAAGTTTGAACTCATCCTGATATGCCTGGCTTGGGTCTAGCTGCTGTGCTCAGTTTTCTCCTGCTGCAGCCCGTGGAAGTGAACCTGCTGTGTCCCTCTGGCAAGATGTTTAGCTCCTGGATTAGCTGGGTGAGTCTGGCCCTAGCTTCTCTGCAGGGAGTTCTGTTGCAGAGTTCCACACGAGGCAGGTCTGATAGAGGAGGTTCCTGCGAGTGTGTGGAAGGTCGCACACACACAATGGGCCTGGGCTCACACAATGGGCTGAAAAGTGATCCAGGGACTGGGCCATCAGAATGAAGATCCCCCACACATGCCAGGCCTGGGCTCTGGCTGGCGAAATATGATCTCTTACAACTGATTTTCATCTGAAATGGCCTTTTGACTATGACAAAGGCCATGTGATTTGTAGTATGTTAAAAGCCCTGCAGCCTGTTTTTTCCAAATAGCTAGAAGTCTGTATGTTTAGATTTGGTCCAACCTTGAGAAAGAGTTGCAGACATTTTAACAGCTTCTTTGTTTTGGCTCTCAACCAGAAGAAGATATTTGCCAGAAATCTTGCTTTTTCTGAAACCATCCTAGTCATGCTACATTAGTACATTGGTTGTGTTATGTGCCCCTTTGGTTGGGTTATATTAAAACAAAATCAGTGTTTAATCTTCTATTCCTCTACAACATACAGTTTTTTGTTTTTTTTTCTGGGAGTCTCAGTACCTTGCCACTTGCCAGACAGGGACTGTATTCCTGAGCTATATCCTTGGCCCCTCATCCTTTAATCTTTCACCCTAAAAAAATGTTAATTTAACCATTTAATTTATTCTCTCACAAAATAATATGTACATCTGAGATTTTTTTTTGAGACAGGATCTCACTATATAGTTTCAGGCTAGCCTTGGACTCTTTATGCAGCTTAGGATGGTCTCAACTTCAGTGTTCCTCCTGCCTCAGCCTCCCATGTGTTGGGATAACAGGCATGTACCACCATGCCCAACCTCTTATATATCTGTTTTTAAAATTTCCTACTTTTGTGAATTTCTTAGATATAACTGGAAAATTTCTTCCTAAATCATTATTTTTTTCCTACTGGGGATTACACCCAGGCATGCATCTTGCCATTAAATTGTATCCTCATCATGTCCTGATTTTTATAACTTTACAGATGGGGTCTTGACAAATTGCTCAAGCTGGCGGCAAATTTAAAATTCTTGTTTACTCTTCTAAGTACCTGACATCATAGGTGTGCACCACCATGCCTATGTGGTTTAAAAATGAATTTTATCAACCCATTTTTATTTTGTAAGTGGACCAAAAATATTCACTGTGACTTTTTGCTACTTCCATGTATAACTCAAGCTGTTATTTGATAAAGTGTGATGTTAACTGAAATTCATTTTAAGAGACTGTCTTCCTCTGACTTTTAAAATTAGTACATTCAATCACAAAAAAATCCAGCACTTACAATGTGTAAGGAACAATAAGTAGTGAGCAAAAAGGCAGTTTCTTACATATAACATAGTTAAGGGAGGTAGATGTTGATAAAACAATTTCAAAGATAAATATAAAATTGTTATACTTACCATTATTTAAATTAAAATTTATATAGTACCATTACTGAAATTGTGTCTTTCCTGTGTTTTAATAGTGAATAACAGGAATGGCACCACAGTGCACATTTGTAATCCTAGCACTTGGGAGGCTGAGGCAGGAAGAGTACTGTGAGTTTTAGGCCAGCCTGGGCTACAACATAATAAATTCAAGGCTGAACTATATACTGAGACCTTGTGCTGTACCACCACCCTGCTAAAATCCAACAAAACCTAAGTAAACAAAAGGATTGGGTCAATTTGAAGGCTCCTAAAAGCTGAGCAGTGAGTTAAAGGATAAGTGAAAAATACATTGGGTGTGTGGGAGCTTTTGAGGAGCTGGGAGGGTTTCAGAAGAGGGAGCGGCACACACAGAAGCTGGACACTGGCCTCTGCGTCTAGAGCTAGGACAGCATAGGCAAGTGCGCTTCAAGCTGTATTAGGGACTTCACCTTTCTTCTGTACACAATGGGGCATTAGCTAGGACGGATATTAGCTAAGAATCTTTCAACTTCAAGTAATGGAAAAGCCCAATTCAAATGCTTTAAGCAAACAGGAATTATTGGCTTATGCCGTGGTGAAATCCAGAGTTAGTTCATCTCTACTCTAAAGACAGGCTTTTTGCATTTTTTGTTTTTCTTTCTTCGTTTTGCTGTGCAGTTCAAAATGGACTTGAACTTATGATATAGCCCAGGCTGGCTTGAACTCACAGCGATCCTCCTGCCTTAGCCTCCCAGTTGCTGGGATTACAGGCCCCAAGAACAGTCTTGCTCATGGGAGGATAATGTCTTCACATTTCAGCACTGGATCCACTGACTACCTTTTCCTTGGGGTAGCTTGATTTCAGTCTGGGTCATAGAGGGATCTAGTGGATTTCTCAAACTGGGTTTGCTGACCTCACATCCCAGGTGCTGGGCTCTACTTGGCTTAAGGCTCTGTGCCGCTTTTGGCTCTATGTGGGTGAAGGGCCTTCCCTCACATTCTCTCTGTGGGTGGGGACGTGGATGCCAGTCAGAGCACCTATAACTCTGGCCTGGGAAGTGGGGGTAACTGCATTCAAATGATGTTCAGGAGAGGTAGTTTCCTGAAAACAGCTCTGTTATTACCATAAGAGGGGTGGAAATTTCCTGTAAAAATATAATCAGATCTTCGGGACACTTTGCAGAGTTTGGAGAACATTGAAAAAAGAGGAAGTAACAAACAGATCTGACCTGATGGGAAAAACAAAGATGGCTTTCAAAGTGGAAGCTGGGTTAGTGCAGGCTGGAAGAGACCAGGTAGCAGGCGGGGAAGGCTGGTGAGCTGATCAGAGTAGCGGTCGGTGCGAGGCCGGTGTGTGCAGAGCGAGTGGCAGCCTCATGGGAAGCAATGCAAAGACAACAAATGAAATGGGCACAACTTTGGTGATTAACTGGATATAAAGGAAGAAATGGCAAAGAAGCTACTATGATAGCTCCTCCGTTTCTGGTTTATGCATGGACTGGAGAAAAGGCAGTGATGTACTGATAAGGACCATTAATGAAGGTCTGAGCTTAGGACCTGCAGCCTCAAATTTGTTCTGGCCTGAAAGCATGCAGGTTGTTTTGGTTTTCTCAGACACATTCATTAAAGGCTTTGAGACAAATCCCCTTTTATACTGACTATATTTCCCTAAACCTTCTCTTCTCATGAAAAAGATAGGTTTCCACTCTTATCTAATTCCAGAAAGAAGAGCAGCTACTCCCGCTGTAATCTCCTCTCAAAGAATCCTCTCTTTTCTTTTCAAAACCCTTTGGATTAGCCACATTCTAACCTCCATGAACAAAATCCTCTGGTGCACAAGAGCCCCTGCAGCAGGCCTTAGACAGGAGCACCCAGCGAGGAATTGGCTCCCATGGGACGCCTGATTGCGATCTAAGGACCAGGCACTGCACTCAGAGGGGAGGAGTTCTGATTAGAATGCTCTCTTGTCAGATCTGGAGTTAGTTCTTCAACTTTTATAAATGGTGTTCTGTTTGGTTGCAAATGATTAAAAGCCCAACTAAAAATAAATAAGCAGGCATCTAGGGTTGAATCTGGCTTCTAGGGCTCTGGTGACTCAGAATGTGTTGCTAGGTCTCTCCCCACCCCCTGGCATTTCCCTGTGTTTGTTCAACCACTTCTACAGAGGGCAGACCTTCCTCCTGTGGTTTGTGGACAGAGGATGTGTGCAGCAGACATAAACAGATTCAAACTTATAACCCTAGTTTGGCAAATTCAGATCAAAAGAGATTCTCACTCCTTAATACCTTCATAAAATCTAAGGGTAGGAGTTTGTCTGGCCCAGGCCATATAGCAGTAGTGAAGAACTACTGGTAAAGCTTTCAATGATACAAACAGCCTGCAGCATATGTGCCATAAATTCGACGCCACTGCCCTGCACAAACCTCCCAGGAAGGTAAGAGAATATGGCTGGCCAGTTGTGGGGTATACGTACCTTCTAGGGAGAAGGAAACTGACTAGAAGGTCCAGAGAGAGAGAGAGAGAGAGAGAGAGAGAGAGAGAGAGAGAGAGAGAGACGAAGAGAGAGACGAAGAGAGAGAGGAAGAGAGAGAGGGAGATTGGGAGAGGAGAGTATACAGAAAGAGAATCCTTAGCAGAAGAGGATGGCAAGGATGTCAAGCATGCAGAAACAATAACTGGTATCATGGCTTTTCTCTAGATGTTCCCTCAAAGCCCCATGTTGTCATAGGTGGAGAGTTTTGAAGGTGTCTAGGTTAGGGTGTGTAAATGTGGATTAAAGGTGTGTTATTGGAATTAAGGGGGTAAATAACGGAAGCCTCGTCCTGCATATGGGTGGTACCAATGAATAGGTTTGCAGTCTGGGGTAAAAGGGAGAGGTAAGCTAGCTTTTGCTGCTGCTGCTTTGCTGTCTCCTGCCTTCTTGCCATGAACTGCTTTTCCTCTTTGATTCTCCCCTGCCAGGCCATCCTACCTTGGAGCTAGCAGATGATGGACTGAAACCTTTACCAACTGTGAGCTGAAATAAACGCTTCCCCCTTTAACTCTGGGTGTCAGGTATTTTGTCTCAGCACTGAGAAAAATAACTAAGAAAATTGGTCCTTCTAGTTACAAATTATAGAAATTTTTTCAAACACTTACTCCATCAGAGAAAAGATTTTTTCATAGCTTTTTATACCCGAGGCTTAGAGATGTTTAAGAATGCATTTCCATTTAAATACCTGACAGGAGACAACTGTATTCTGACTAAATAATAAGTTGATGAATTTTTAGCCAATTTGGTTTTATAAATAGCACAGTGTCTTCAGTTGGTTACCCACAGAAGGTGACTTGCAGGCAAAGGCTTTATAGCTGGTATTAGTTGGGGAAGCTGTTCATGGAGGCACTTAAAGGGAACTAGACAATTGAGACAAAAAAAGGGAAGGAAGCCAGTAAAGGATGCGCTCTTGAACAGTTTACTGGGCAAGTAGGTTTTAGTCCTATGGGAGAACTCTAGCAGATAAAGTTACCTCAGGTGAGAGGCAATATGTTGGGTGTTTTCCCACAACCTGCATGTGTTATTTGTTGAAGGCTGGTTCTGGGCATTAACCTTTAAATGCTTAGTGTTCCATTTTTGAAAAGTCCATAACAACAGAACATACTATAACTGTTTTCTCTTCGAATTCTTGTTCCTTGACTTTTTCTAGGTAACATGTATGGACTGCATGTAAAACCCAAAAGATTGCAACTTTCAGTATGAATGTGATAACTTCCACACACACCTACCCTGTCCATTTCCCCCGGGGTGGTGGTGGTGGCAAGACGCTGTCAGCATGAGCCGGAGCAAGGAGTTCCCTGGAGGGGAGCATGGGTGGAGGACCTAGTGCTGTTATAGGAAAAACTGTGTCCTGATGGCATAGATTGGTGGATCTCTGGTCATTGTCTTTTTTTTTTTTTTTTTTTTTTTTGGTGCATTTAGAAGAGGGTTGATAGGATCTTCAGGGTCTCACTATGTAGACCAACACATAGTGATTCTCCTGCTTTCAGCCTCCCAAGTACTGGGATTACAGGAATGGACCACCATGCCCAGTCTCAATCACGGTCTCAGTGCATCCCACGGGCAGGGCCAGCACGGCATGCCAGGGATTGAACCCTGGCTGCTGTGCTCTGCCTAAGCAGGTGCTTTAATCTGCTGAGCTATCAGGCTTGGCCCTATGGTCATTGTCAAATCAGTCTGGCTTCTGTAAGACTGGAATTGGGTGGTATGAAGCAGAGTTTAATATATGGCTTTCTCAGGAGGATTGTGAACATGGCAAGAATTTTTGTATAAATATGGAGTGTCAGATGATTTATATGGAAGAGTAAATACTTTAACACCCAAACAAAAGAACAACTCTAAAAGAATAATAGGGATTGCTTAACACTAGCAGTTATGTAGCAACTGTGTCACTGATAGCACACATGTTGTGATAGCTAGTGTAGGTTTGGACTCACAAAAACCTCTTACTGCAGTTAAGCAAATAGGTATCATATAGTCCCTAACCCTCATGATGGAAAGAACAAGTCAAGAAAATGCAAGCATTATTTCCTTTCTCCAAGATTTAATCCAGAGATCTATGTGGGCAGCTGGGAGCTGCTGGATGCACAGAGAGTGGTTGCTGGGCACACAGGGCCAAGGACTGAGCAGGCGCAGTAGTGGCGAGATGGCAGTGTAGCCTGGAGCAGAGGCCAGAGCAGGTGGCCTCTTCCTTTGTGGAGAGGTGGCAGTCATTGTGAAAATTAGCTCCATGTAGGGAAGCTGAACAAATGTGAATGTGCAATGTACTGAGAGGGATAGTTGCCAAGAACCTGGGCATGGTGGTGCTCACCTGTAATTCCAGCATGTGAAGGCTGGGACAGGAGGATCCTGGTGATTTGAGGCCTGCCTGGTGTGTGTGGTGAGTTCAAGGCTAGCCTGAAGTAGACGTTGAGACCCTGTTTCAAAACACAAAATAAAAAAATTGACTCTATTTAAAAGGGTAGATATTGAGGAGAAAATCAGAATCATCTGTGTGATCTGGGATTGATTATATTACACACATATTATATATAAACATATATATATACATATATTTATATCTGTTCATCACGAAGGCCTGGAAACAGCAATACTCCCATGAGCACATTTAGCTTCCAGGTCTTAGTTTTTCTTTTTTTTTCAGATCTTAGTTTTATAATACTGTTCTACATGAAAAGGAACAAGGTAGAGTCAGCAGGAAAAGCGCAAGAGCAGTGAGGTTTTATGGTAGGAGAGTTACTGGCAAGGATCAGCTCACTCTATTTTGACAGAGTTGGCTGCCTATAGTGGTTTGACGATAGCCACAAATTGTTTGAGCTCGTCCATCAAGAGGAAGAGTCTATTTTCTTGTACCTTGTGATGCTACTAGAACAGAAAGTGACACTGAGCGACTGCTTAGCTGAGGTGTCACAAAGGTCTTGAAGGTTATGCTTTGGTACCCCCTCCACCACAACAGAAGCTAACCACTACATGAGAAAACTCATGCTGCTTTTCCACAGGGGCTGGGGTATGCAACCTGGGGCCATAACTCTGACAACTACCAGACAGGCGTATGGGGCCAGTGAGGAGCAGCCATTCTCCCACAGACTTCAGACACCCAAGTCAATCCACCCAAGTCAAGAGCAAGATAAATTATCCCAAGAGGCCTTCCCTAAATTAGAACACACAGCATTATGAGCTTTAGTTAAACCAGGACTTTAGCTGTAGTCTATGAGTTAGACCCAGCCGCTGTCCCTTTTGGAATAAATTCTCCTAAACTATAGATATATCCATCTGTTTAGATTTGTCTGTGGCTATTTTTGAGTCACAACAATGGAGGTGAGCAGTTGCGACAGAGAGCATGTGCCCACAGAGTCTAACCATGTCTACTCTTTGGCCTTGCACAAAAAAAGTGTGTGTTTTGTGGTTTGTGTCTAGGTGTCCCCCAAAAGCTTCATAGGAGGGGTGTAGGTGGGGGTTTTCACAGGCAGCTGGACTAGGATGTGTGCTTCTGGGATCAAGGATTCACAGTGTGATAGTGTGATGCCAGGGTTAGGGCTGCCCCACCCAAAGGATAGGGAGCCTGGATAGCATACAAAGGACATAAAGGGGTTCACTGCTTGTCACTTGAAGCCCGCTGCCTGCTGCCTTCTGCCCTCCATGGACTATTTCTCCTCTGTGATGCCCCTCTGCCATGCCACCCTGCTTTGCAGCCAGCCGTCTGTGGACTGAATCCTCTACAAACTATGAGACAAAGAAAACTTTCCTTTAATGTCTCAACAATAGGAAGAGTAAGTACAACAGTGTGCCCATCTATGTGTTAAGCCAGTATATTTTTCAGGTAGTTTGTTACATAGTAGTAGATAAGCCAAACATTCCCTTTAGAGCAGAAGAGGCACCATGCTTTTGATTGAAATATAATTAATTCCTATAATTTCATGTGCACATGTTTGAGACCATGAAAGAATTTATCTAGACTAACATCTGTTTTCCTATGAATAACAGTGTCATTTTTCCAAATAGAATATGTTAATAATGCTGGACACAGTATCCATTTTCTTGATACGAGGCAATTTTTGAATTTAATAACCAGATAAAATCCAGTATGGCTCCTTTCCGCTCTCAGAATATGTTTCACTTAAAAATTATTCATGCTAAAGTAATTTCAACTTGGTGCTGGTAATGAGCGCTGGCACATGAAAGTCTCTCAGGGCGGAATTCTCCACAGAAAGCAACCTCTAGGTACTACTGCTACATTTCCACAACTTTTTCCTGATAGTTGGTCCTTATCTATTAAAAAAAGTAAAATATTACCTTGTCTTTAGCCTTCAAAAATATGAGCCATATTTCCTGACTTATACAAGGTATTTTTAAAACTAATTTTAGGGATTGGCAGATCTACTATGTAATCCTCACTTGCTGAAAAGTACATGAATAGACTTCACATGCGCTTGGAAATATGGATAAACATACTGTGTAAAGCACGGCAAATCTCTGATATTTAAGTGAATGTTGCAGAAATTTGCTATCTGATCATTTTTGCCTAAGTGGAAAATTAGGTAACAATGATTAAATGCTATCATTTCTTCAACAAATTATAAAATAAATTATCTGTTAAAGAAATGATAAGTATGATGCATTTTTTCATATGGCGGCTCAGAGGTATGAAATACGGAGCAGAGCACTAGTGCACATGGCCGAATGTATTGGGCTGACTTAAAGAAAGTGCTGGTCCTTGAGACAGTGGGAACCTGGGGGTTGGGAACTGTCATTGGCACACGTTATCAGTGTCCAGAAGACCTGGATTTTGCTTGGCAATCAGGCCTGAAGAACTTTCCTTCAGAGTATTCTAGGTTGTCCATTCAACTTTGAGAACAACCTCCTATAGTTATTAACTTAACCTCTGCCTTTCCCATATGCCTATTATTTATAGCACAAATTCCATATTTCAAAGTTATGTTTAATGAAACATTATATTTTTATTGCCCTTGAAACAGAATTGTAGGATTTTAGAATTGGAAGAGAGATCCAGATTCCTACTTTGTAGAAAATAAAATTGTTTCACCTCCTTACATTTATCTTAACCCTGAAGGACTAACATCTACACCTGACATAATTTTTCACATTAAAAATTAATAAGGTCTAGATACTTTCTGATATGAGCTTGATTTTACCTGATAGGTTGAAGAGTGGTTAATTAATTATATTTGGGACGAGGGCTCCAGTATGTTGCCCAGCCTGGTCTAGACCTCATGAACTTATGTGACCTTCCCTCTTAAGTCTCTCAGGTAGCTGGGAATACTGGTTTGTGTCACTGTGGCCAGCATTTTAAATTTTTCTGAGTGGAATATGAAAAGAAATAATGTACGTCAACCAAGGTAATTTACTACTCTTAACAGTAAATTAATAAAGGTGTTGAGAGTATTGTGGCTATTTACACAATATTAAAAAATTGGTTCAAAGTCCTAAACAGTCAGCAATAAAACTGAGGGATTTCCCTTTCTTCCAGAGCTGCCATCTTCCAGTAATTTTCCAAAATGACTAACACAAAGGGGAACCCGGTATATATTCTCCAGGTCTTTCAGAAAACGTGGGGTTGTTCCTTTGGCCTCATCCATGCAAATCTACAAAAAGGGTGATACTATAGACATCAAAGGGGGGGCACTGTGCGAAAAGGAATACCTTTTTGCAACCATGGCAAAATGGGAAGAGTCTCCAATGTCACCCAGCATGCTGTTGGCATTGTTGTGAACAAGCAAGTTAAGGATTAATGTGCATATTGAGCATATTAAGCACTCAAAAAGTCATGATAGCTTCCTGAAATACATCAAGGAAAATGATTAGAAAAAGAAGGAAGCCAAAGAGAAAGATACCTGGTTCAATTGAAGCGCCAGCCTGCCCCTCCTTTGTGAGGACCAATGGGAAGAGACCTGAGCTGTGGGAACCTCCTCCCTATGAACTCATGGCACAAACTGGGGATGTTGCTTTGCCATTCAGCACTGAATTGGCTGCTTAAGTGTTCTAGGTCATACATAAAATAAAATCAAACCAAAGGGTTGTTTTCTTAGTTGAACAGGTATGTGGTGCCTTTTTTTTTTTTTTTAAAGTAGACAATGTATGATTTTATTAATGCAAAAGCATCAGTGGTAACTGCTTAAACATTAAAATTTCTTAAACAGCCAAGTTGGCTTAAATTTTTGCGTAATGGCCTATATGGCATTGCAAATACATACATGAAAATATTCCCTATTTCCATGCATAGGTATTCAGCTATAACATTATTTACAAATTATTATGGACCTCAGAAATATTTGCAGCAGATTTTCACTGTACCTAGTAATTGTGTCTAGACTTACTCTTCAGTGCTTTTCTTGTTGAAAGATATTGCTGAGGTATTATGTAGGTGCATATCCAAATATTCAAATATTTATAAAATATTTATATTGGCTTGGAGATCCTATAAATCACCATGGGAAAAAGATGTATCAAGGTAAATGGAAGTCACTTCAGAAAAAAAATATAGGTCCATTTCAGTTAAATAAATTGTTTAAAGCCAAAAAAATTGAGGGATTTAAGAATGAGAATAAAGAGTGAATTTGTCAGTAGCTTTGTGTGAGGGCTGATTTTTGTCCCTACGACCACCACCAACAAACTCCTATGCTGGAGTCCTAACCTCCAGCACCTCCAAAGGTTAGTGTTTTCAATATAGTCCTTAAGGAGCTTAATAAAATGAAAGTGGTACAATGGACCCAGTGTAACTTCTAGAAAGACGAGAGGCACCAAGAGGTGACCATGGGATGATGTAGGGAGCACATGGCTTTGCACAAAGCCCAGGAGAAAGGTCTCAGAAGACACAGTTTGCTTGCCAGCTTCAAGTCTTCACAACTATAGGAAGACAAACTAATCCTGACCAAACCATCCAGTGAGAGATACTTCACTGTGGTAGCCCAGCAAACCTCTGAACTGCATATAAATGTGGTGCTCAGAACTGAAAATAATAATGCTAAGATTGCCCTGTACTGCAGCTATGCAGACTTGAGGTAAGATGTGCTAACTAACCCACAGGCAGCCTGCAGCTCTTTCTCAGGAGAACCCAGCAGGCACTGCAGGCTACTTGGGAGGCTGGACAAGGAAGACCACAGGGTGGAAGCCAAATTGCAGCACAACGAAACCATGTTTCAAAGTAAAACATAACAAGGGCCTGGGTTGTAGCTCCTGTACCAAAAGGCTGGTGCAATTTTTTTTCCTTAAATCTCTAAAACAAAACAAAGTGAGGCGATACTCCTAACAAGTTGTTTTTAAAACACATGCTCTCCAACATAGCAGCTGATTCAATTTATTTCTTTTTCTCTCCTCCACAAATGTCCTAAACTCACTCCTTTAGCCAAGGCTTGCTGGCTCTGACTTTTATCAGTAACTTTTCTCATCTTTGGGATCAGTCTTTTTCCAACTTGCCAGCATTTCCAAGATGTTAATTAAAGCTTTTTCCTCTTACCCAATCTAACTAATCTTTTAATGAGGACCAGGAACTGACCTTGCCAAGAAGGAATTTTCCTTGGCTGAGTAGGGAGGGAAGAAGCTTTGAAAAGTCAACCATTAATTTCTTTTCCAGTAAAAGAAAAAGCTTCACTAAGTGGATTAAAGCGTCTGCCTAGACGCAGGGGCCAGGAGTTCGATTCCTGTTCCTGATGTACTGGCCCTTCCCCTGGGGTGTGTTGAGATGGCGATTGAGACTGGGAATGGTGGGGCGCACTTGTAATCCCAGAACTTGGGAGGCTGTAAAACAGGCGGGTCACTATGAGTCCGATCTATGTAGTGAGACCCTGTACACCCTGTCCTAAATACAAAAAAAAGAGAAAAGCTTCAGAGATGTTTGGGTAGCAATTCATGAGATTGCCAATATTAGGTTTGCAATAATCTAAAATATTTCAATATCTAGGTTTTAAGTTAAATCATCTCCATCTTCTACCTCTTAAAAAAACATAAACGGAAACTTATAATGGTATTACTGATCTTTTTATTTATTTATTTAATTTATTCAAAATCCCATGATCTTTTTGTTTTTTGCGAAACCAGGGATTGAACTCAGGCCCTTGCATTTGCCAGGGAAGCGCTTATTCTACTAAGCCATCTCCCCAGCCCCTCCCATGATCTTTTTGAACCTTTTTCCTCTCGTTTAATATAGCAACCATTGCTTCTGCTTTTATGAATCTGATAGCCTGGGACCACTGGCAGAGGATGCACTGGCGCTCCAGAGTGAGTGGTTTTGCAAAGCTAACTGTGATAGTCAAATATATTAATAGGTTTCTGACATCCAAGAGCCAGGAAAGTATCCACTTGCTAAATTTAGAATTGGCCTCACCCTTCAAACACATATTAGTGAGGGGCACTGGCACTCTAACAGACATGTGAAATGGCAGAGAGGATTTAAGAGCAAACTAACAAAAATGCAATGCAATGAAATGACATGTGATTAGAGTACTTGGGGTTATGAAAGCCAGAGAAGAAAACCTTAGGTTTTTATGAAGACTCTGGGAAACTGCTCTACTCACCTACTGTTCTTTGGCCTCTTGGGGAGTCCAAGATGAAAGAAGAGGATGTAAACTTGAAGTGACATAAAGATCTAATAATAGATGGCTTTTTGGGTGCCTTTGTACAACAGAAACAGTGAAGCAGGTGATTAGAACCGAGATAGAGCAGCAAAACTGACAAAAGTGAAAATATGCATACCATTAAATCCAATCATCCAACTTCTAGTAACATATTTAGGGTTAATCTTGCAGAAGTACAGGAAGATGCAGATGTTGGTACAGTGCTGCTGAAGAGGGAAACAGCCCAATGTCCACCCACTAGAAACTTAAGTGAATTATTGGCTAACAGATGACAGGAAATTCTAGGCAGCTGTTTTATACGCCTGTGCATATGCATTCTTATGCATATAGACTTGGGAAGGTGTCTTAGATATAGTGTCAGGAACAAAGAAATTTTAGGAAGCATTATGCATAATCTCATTTATGAAATTACATATGCAACTGTAACAACATATTATGCTGCTGCTGAGGCCCGTATTACCTAAATAAGAGAATGGAGCATTTTCCTTTAGTGCAGTTGACTTGTCTCAAAGTAGTACTAGCAGTTTGGTTGGGGTTCCTCATTCTTCTATTTCAGTTAGCAAGTTTCACTCTAGCTCATACAGCCTCTAATTCAACAACTTCAGAATCCTTGAGACAAAAAAATTCTCTTTTACAAACTAAAATAAATTTGCAAGACAACAAGAAACCATGGAAAAATTCAATAGAAGACTTGAAAGATAAAGTTCTATTTTTTCAGTTCTAGGGATTGAAACCACATCAAGCAAACATTTTACCACTGAGTTACATATTCTGTCTGCCCTTTTAAATTTTGAGATAATCTCACCAAGTTCTCCATGCTGGTCTCAAATTTGCAACCCTCCTGCCTCAGCATCCCAAGCCCTTGGATTACTGGCATATGCTACCATATCCAGGTTACAGTTCAAATATTATCTCCAGGAATTAATACACAAAGATAAGATATGAAAAAAGTGAAGAGAAGACTATCAAGAGATTAAATATCCAAATAGCAAAAGTTCAGAAAACAGAAATCCAAAACAAAATAGAAGAAAGAATCACACATAAAACAAATTTTCTCAGAACTGTAGGATACAAGTTTCAAAGCTGAAAGAGCAGGCTGGGGATATAATTCAGCAGCACAACAGCTGTCTATAGAGTACAATGTTCTGAGTTTGAGTCCTGGTATCAAAAACAAAACAAAAAACAATGCTGAAAAGGCACAAATAAATGACAAGAAAACTAACTAAAAAGAAAAGATCAAAAGCATGCCATTCTAAGAATAAAGAAACTTTAAAAAAACAAAGAGCAAAACTCTTGCAAAACAAATAGCATATAAAATTTTAAGAGTCAGACGGTACAGGGTCAACAGCAAGTCCTGGAAGATACAATAGAGGAACGCTTCCAAATTCTGAAGGGACCTAATTTATGATCTGAACTTCTATATTTAGCCAAACTACTAATCAAGTAATGAAAGAATAGGACATTTTCAGTCATTAGGCAAAAAGAGATTTGTCTCTGTTCTTTGAAGTTTCAGCTCTATTTGTGTACATGGACCTAGGCTCAAAGAAGTGTCAGGTGGCTGAAGCTTAAATAGCATTATAAACTATGGAAAGAAAACAGGACTTGGCATTTTTAAGGGGGCAAAGTAATGATTTTTAGGAGAGATGAATGGGACAGAAGAACAGACAATAGCCCAGGACAAAGTCTTTTTGGGCTCTGAGTGGCGTCAGTTCTGGGCTTCTAATAATTACTATGAAGACAACAATATGCAATGTATTAATTATTGTAACTGTCCTACTAACCTGTTTTGAAACTGTCTCATTGCTATTTTTTTATCAGTAAAATTAATTTTAAAGAATTCTAGACTTCTTTCCTGTGAGTTGTCTTTCTCTGTTAAATGAGATTGCAAGAAAAGTGTCTCACTTTTCTCATGCTGGGAAACAATATCTGACACCAGCAAATTAAGAAGGAAAAGTTTATTTGGCTCGCAGTCTGTGGAGGTTTCGATCCAGAGTCGCCTACTGGAGGCAGGCAGTGTGGTGGAGGGCATCGCAGAGGCGAAGCTGCTCACGGCTGGTGGCTGCAGAGTCAAGCTAAGGCCTTTCAGGCTCTGGCCCTGGTGGCCGCACTCTCTCCGCCAGACGCACCCTCCTGACAGCAAGTCAGACATGATGTCTCATAACGCAATACCCCACCAATGAGCCCAAGGCTTTGGGGAGAGACATCTCAACCATAACAGATGGGATCAAAATCATTTGCATTGCTTTCAGGAAACTTTCCCTTAGTCATATAAGGAGCAATAGAGAAAACTCCCTTGTCCTCTGGAAGAGGCAAAAGAGCAAGAAAAGATCAGAGACACCTTTGTTCCAAGAATACGGTTTCCTTTCCAAGTATTTAGTACACATATTCCTCATTTAGTGACCAGCTCTGTTCCTGTGACTGGGATGCAAAGTGCCTCTTGCCAAATGAGGAACTGTGCATAGTATGTGCATTACAACTCAGAACAGAGACACGGGACAGGAAACACCAACCTGATGACTTTGCTTTCCATTTGGATAACTCCTACACACAGGACTGTAACAGGTAACACTACAGCATTGTACTGCAGAAGAAGCCACCATAAGCACGGTGCTGCTTCTGTTCCTGTGTCCTAAGCCTGAATGCAGGTCCTGAGTCTAGATACCCTAAATGGATGGGCCGCTCGGAAAGAGTATCTGTGCGTTAAAGCATCACATTTGGGGTGTTACTTCTCTGAGACTCAATTTATGAGCATAAGAAAATTACTTCCCACATAGAGTTTTTCAGAAGTTCTTCAAATATATGCTTTGTCAGTGAATAAATGAAGCAAGAAAAAGTATTGGAGTTCAGGAAACGAGAAATCCAACAGAAAAATGAAGTAAATTCATGGTAGAAATTCTGCTCAGATAGAGTAGAATTCTACTCTGGCAGCTGCCAAAGGGGAGTTGTCAAAGCAAAATAACAAATACAAAACAAAACAGAACAAACAAGGGGACTGAGGTTCTTGGAATGTACTGACTTCAGTTTTATAATTTTACTGAAAATTTTGTAGTGGTATGACAGATGAAATATAGTACAGAATTTTAAATGACTTCAAATAATGTTACAATTTCTTTTTCTTTGTTTAAAAATTGTGGTTAAAAAAAACCAAGAACATTGATTAAAAACAGGTTTACTGTTTTGGTCATATAGTCTAAGGGTATATAGTTCAGTAGGTTTAAGTATATTTACACAGTTGTTTTAATGTCAACATTAAATGCCTATTTTTATTTATTTGTTTTTTATTATGTATGTATGTATGTATGTATGTGTGTGTGTATCTTGTATAGGGTTTCACTATGCAGCTTGGAGCTGTAGTAATCTTCCTGTTTTCAGCCTCCCCCGCACTGGGATAACAGGTATGCGCCACCACACCCAGACTGGGTCTCTGGGCTCAGTGTGCCCAGGGTTGAGGCCCACACAGCATGTGGTACCAGGGATTGAACCCCCATCCCAGTGCTTGCCTAAGTGTGTGCTTATTCTGCTGAGCTATCTTGCAGGCCTTAAATGATATTTTTTAGTTAAAAAAAAGTGTTATATAATTCTAAGAGAAAGGAAAAAATGTATATGCATCAGACAAAGAGTTTAGGAGATTTATTTATTTATTTAGTCTTGTATGAATTTAGGACAGGGTATGCCAGGTGTACAGGATCTCACTACATAGTTCAGACTCATAGTGATTCTTCTGTTTCTTCTTTCTCCAAGCGCTGGGATTATAGGTATATGCCCAGTCTCAATCGCCATCTCAGTGCACCCTGAGGGCAGGGCTGGCCCTGCAGGCCTGGGGAATCAAATCCTTGGCCCCTGTGTCTGCCTAAGCAAGTGCTTTAATTGAGCTATCTGGCCAGCCCTTATGAGTCTTATGTAAATGCTTGTTGTCTATTATAAGAAGACATTTTTCAATGTATATAGTTTAAAACTCAAATATAATTATGAGGGCATCATATTTATAAAGGCATTATTTATATATAAAGGCAATATATATATATATATATATATATATATAAGTATTTTAGGAAAATAAAAAATACTTTGTGTCCAATCTTAATGGATAAACACTAGAAATGAAGAGGGATTGATGCTACTTTTCACAAGTTTTTTTTAATTTTTAAAAAAGGAATGAAAAATAACAAGAAAATTAGAAATGATACAGAATTTCACTAAAAAGGTTATAAGAATTCAATGTTCATTGTTATATTGATTATGGTTGTCTTCAGATTAGTTGTTCAGATTACCAGACATAAGCATGCAAAATTGATCCAAAAATACTAAAAATAAGAAAAAAATTTAAGCATTAACTTTTCCTTTCAACAGATCAGTAGAAATCAACAGCAGAATTATCTCAGCTATCCTGTGTATGTAAATTTTTTTCCCTTCTTTCTTCTTTCCTTCACCTCAATTGTTCCTTTTCTTTGAGCATTCTTTTCCCTGTCAGAGTATCTATTGTACCTTTCAGATATTATTTACTCTTTCAGGTTCTTACACTAGGGAAACAATATGATGTCTACACATGTGGGTTTAATTTATTTCACTTAAGAGTATGTTCTCTAGTTACATCCAAATTTACCTATAAAAATCTTGAATTTATCTTTTTATAGCTAAGTAATACTCCATTGTATAAAATAAAACATTTTAAAAAATATGTTCCTCAGTGGATGGGTATTTGAGTTGTTTCCAAGATTTAGCAATGATAAGTTGTGCTGCTATAAGCATGGGTGCACATATATTGCTGTGGCGTGATGATTTTGGTTCTGGAAAATTACCCGTAAGAGAATGAATATCTAGATGAAACGGGGCCTCTAATGCGAGATTTTTGAGGAATCTCCACACTGATCTTCATGGTGGTTATACAAGTCTACTCTCCCACCAACAGTGGAGAGTGTTGCTTTCTCCTCACAGTGCCTCTAGCTTTGTCATTGGTTGACCTTTTGATGATAGCCATTTTTTCTGAGGTGAGATGGAATCTCAGAGTTTTAATTTGCATTTATTGAATGATCAATGATGTTGAACATTTTTTTCATATATTTATTTGACACTTGTATTTCTTCATGTGAGAAGTGTGTATTCATCTCAGATGCCCATTTTCTGAGTGGATCTTTGACTTCTGGGGACCTATTTTTTTCGTATGTTCTATATAAAAGTCATTTGTCTAAGGGACAGTTGTCTAAAAAGTTTTTCCTAATTCATGGATTTTCTTTTATTCTGTTGGTGATTTCTTTTGATGTGCAAAAAGTTTTGAATAAGATGAGATCCCAGTTGTTGATCTTTGAAGTATTACTTTCCATTAAATTTGGCCTTGTTCATGAGCTCTCTTACTATCCCTGTGTCTTCAAGGTTTCTAGTTTTTCTTCAGTAGACGTAGTGTTTCTGTCTGGGAAATTCCTGATCAATTGCAGAGCCAACATGCAATGGGAACAAAGAACTTTCCTTTCCTCTCCTGTGGCTATGATCAGGCAACTGTCCCTGCTATCCTCCATTGATCTCTTAATATATTTTCCCATGGAAAAAAATTGCTCTTTAAATAAACTTTTAGAATTTTCCTTGGCTCAGGTCTGCTTGCAGCTCTGCCCTTTATCTCCTCTCAAATTCCATGATCTAGCTAATGTGGGGCAGAAGAAATAAAGATACTATATATAGAAAGGAGACAAAGAAAATCATAACTTAAAAATTATATTGTAAGAAGGGCTACCCAAGACTATCCATATAGGGATTCCCTAGATAAATTTATGTTTCTTTCCTTGCAGATCCATCATACCTAACATTCTTTTTTTTTTTTTTTTTGTCTTTTTGAGACAGGGTCTCATTATGCAATTCCAGCTGGCCTTAAGCTCACTTTGTAGCTCAGGCTGGTTTCGAACTCACAACAATCCTCCTGCCTCAGCCTCCCCAGTGCTGGGATTACAGGCATGTGCCACCACGCCTGGCCATACCTAACATTCCTTAAAGTCAGGCAAGGTGGTGCACACCTGTAATTCCACATGCACGAGGCTGAGGCAGGAGGATCATTGTGAGTTCAAGGCCAGCCTAGGCTACACAGTGAGTCTCTATCTCAAAAAAAAAAAAAGTTCTTTAAGAATACTGTAAATCTATAAATTAGCTTAGCTAGGAAGTGAAAAGCAGGAACTTGTTTGTAAGGTAAAAGGACAGACTGAGAGAATTCAAAGAATGGTTAAATCTTTCATTTTAAGAAAAGAACCCTGGGCTTTACATCCTTCACCTGTAAAATGGTCATTTACCCTTCTGGGGTTGGAGCTACCTTTTCCATGGTTTTCCATCCCCTAAGTGAAATAAACATATTCCCAGGTCCAGGACATAATGCATCTCTCTTAATGGCTCTCCTGAGCTTCTAGCCCCAAAAAGTCTCTTTATTGCTCTTACTAATCGGGCCTGAAAATTCTTTTTCTGTGATGGAAGTCAATGAACTTGCAACCTGTCCTGCGGTTTGGGCGTTAACTGGCTTCCCACCTCTGCTTTGGAAAATTCTCAGATCTAATTCCACAGTTACACCAACCATTTGCAATCCCTTTAACATGCATTGGCGAACTCTTAGTTGCTTATACCAAGTAAAGTTTCTCTTTCTTCTTTATAACACAAGTTTCATTTTATTGAGAGTAATTTTGTGCCCAGCTTTAAAAGAATAAAATAAAAAAACAGGAAGTTTTTATTTCTTAGCTTTTTTTTGGAAATGGATGTGGCTACGTGAAATCATTCTGACCTAAGAGATTTAAGTGGAATTCTGAGGATTTTTAAGAAGCTTCTATTCCCTGATACATGGGGCACTAGAACTTTCTTCTCCCTATAGGAAGCATAGAACTTTAAGGTTGGAGAAGTAGCTGATTTGAGACCACTTCAGGTCCACACATCCCCCAAAACTTGAAATCCGATATGTATTTGTGGTGCTAAACTAGTGCCAGCAAGTGCTTACTGTTAGATTTTCTAGTACATGTGAAAACTAAGCCTCAACTTTATTTGTAACCACTACTATGGTTATTTTCTGTCACACGCAGCCCAAGTGAATCTTTTCTTTTGGTCCACATGATTTCTTCTGCCTGATACAGTCTTCTTTCACCTTGTGTAGAGAACTACAATTACCACTTCCAAAACTGTCTAAAGGGGTTGCTTCCTTGTGCAACTTTCTCTTGCTTTTGCAAATTCAGCTAAAAACACACCTTTTACACTTTGCATAAATCACTAATACTTATCATGAAGACCTGTGTATTGATTTATCTGTGATGCTTGGCTTTGAATTCTTAGAGAACTTGTATGTTGTATTACTTTTGTAGCTCCTTGCACAGTTACAGATATATTCATGGGTTCAACAAATATTGGTTCAATGAATGCTCAATAACCTTAGAGTCTCTTGAAAACCAAAAGTACCTGTTAGTTTCTTGATTGTAAATTTATTCTTCCAAATGCAAATGTGGTGTGATTTTGCTTTCTGTGTCACATGGACAAAAGTGTGTAACGTGGACAAAAATACTGAAATGTAGTTTGGCATAGAGGTGCACACATATCATGCCAGCTATTCGGGAGGCTGAGACAGGAGGGTCACTTAAGGTCAAAAGTACAAGACAGCCTGGGCAGTGTAGCAAGACTCCATGTCAAAACAAACCAGAACAACTGAAATGGAATGTTCACTAATGTAAGTCTATGACCTTAACATAGATCTAGCTAGCCCGCTGGGCTGGTAAGAAGTGCAGACTAGTTAGAGCCTTACATAGAGAATACCTTCATACATCGAGTGAGTTTTTCCACTTTCTCCACTCTGTCAAGCTGCCATACATTTTAAAAAAGTAAGAGTATCTTAGTTACTTTTCTCTCATTACTGAGACAAAATACCCGACACTCAAAGTTAAAGAAGGAAAGGTTTATTTAGCTTACAGTTTGTGGAGGTTTCAGTTCATACCTGGCTGGCAGGGTGGTGTGCCACAGGGGAACGGTTCAAGGTGGCAGACGATAGCAAAAGTAGCAAGAGCAGAACAGAGGAGGAGCAAGCCTCTTTTCCTCTCTAATATTTCATGCAGACTGCCCACCATCAGAGGAGGGTAGCACTCACATTCTCTCTATAGCCTCCGCTTGCACAGCCTCAGGATGTTTACAAAGTGAAGACCCTGGCCCTCTGATGAGCTATTTACTTAAACTTCTAAACTTCTTCTCCATAAACATGTCCTTTATACCCCAGAATCTAGAACTGCCGAGTTACTCAGTTAAGCTTCTAGACTTCTCAAGGGAACACAGTGTATCAACCATAACAAAAAGTGACAATACAAACTTAGAAAAGAATCTCTTGCTGTGGTATCTTTGATTCTAATCTTGTTTGCTTGCCTCTGAGCAAATCAAAACAGGCTATTTGTTTGATAAAATGGAAAAAGGATTTATTCAGAGCTAGCTCCTAGGAGACAGAGGGGCCCATTTACTTCAAATCACCATGTCACGATGTATAGGTGTGTTTTGCTCTCTCATATCAAAGAAGTAAAGAAGGAAAGGTAGCAAGGAAGAGCCGAAGAAGAAAATGTAACCGAGGTCAGCCAGCTGGGCCTATGCATTTGACCTGTCAATCGGGAGATCCAGGACACAGGAGTGAAAAAACAGCTCCTAAATACTGGACTGGGGCCAACCAGAAAGTGCTACCTTAGACTCTTCTGGTGCAAAAGCAAGCAGGTTCTTGATAGGATGGCCTGGTTCTGACATCAGCCTGCAGAGAGGTGGATATAAAAGGCAGCAGCTGTTAACCTCCAGATGCTCTGCTGTCTTTCACAGTGGTCTGCTCTCACTCTGCAGAGTGCATTTCTTTTCCTAACTTTATTTTTTAAGTTTTTTTCCATAATTTTATTGAAAAACAAATAGCAATGAGATAGCTTCAAATCAAATTAGTAGGACAGATTCAATAATTAATACATTGCATGTTGTTTTCTTGGTGGTTATTTGTTGTACAAGATGCAGACATGATATTCTATATACAAACACAGTTATTTACAAACACTATTATTGATCCTTCTATTCATTGAATTAAGAGAATGTAGCTATATATCTATCTTAACTATTTTGAATACACAGATACAAAATGGTCCTTCATTTGTATCCCCTTTTTTTTCTTTAGTTTTGTCATTTAAATATTATAGGTGTATGAATTCAGCAAATATTCCAAAATAGTCCCGTAGTCCATAATAGTATTGGGTTTTCCATATGTTTAGCAATGTCAGAAGTTGTTGACTTAAGTCTTTTTACAGCTCAGCATACTAATCTGGCTTTACTTCTTATAGTTTGTTTTTATACTTTTCTGCTGGATGGTTAAGACCAAGATAAAGCAAGACCTATGTAACCAGAATTGTAGCTTTTGTATCTGATTAAGGTCAGTCAAGTCCCCTCAGGATTTATCCTGAGACCCTGTACTGCAGTTTGTAGATACTTTGTGTCAACCACGTGGATGAGTCATGGCCTTTGCTTGACCAATTTGCTTTCTGTGAAAGCCTGAGAGAATGTTTTCTCTCCATGTGACTTTCCTTAGGCATACTCTACATCATTGATCACTTTTCTCTTTGGCCTAACTTTGATAAATGGAAAACTCTGCCTCCTTTTGCAAATTTCTTGTGCAATTCTTTGTTTAGGACAATAAGAACCTAGACAGAATCTCTGGAAAAGTCTCACAGTACCCCAGAACCTCTGCAACACAATGAGACAAAGGCATTTCAGGTTTGTTCCATCCTATCCTTTTGTCCTCTATGGAAATGAAATTGAACTTTGGCCTCTGGGTGCCAGCACTTGCAGGCATTCTATCAAGAGTCTATTTGTGTCTATTCACTTGGGCTGAGGAAAGTTGGGGGAGTCGTTCATGCCTTAGACCTGAAGTATGAAGAAATCACTTATCTCTAATCTTTTTCTGCGGTACCAGGGATTAAACTTGAGACTTTGTGCTTGCCAGGCAGACACTTATGCTGCTATTTCCTTGGCTCTAAATTAAAGAATCTAACTTTTTTTTTTTAAGTTCTATTAATTGTTTTTAATTCTCTTTGACTTTTTCTCCTGGTCTTCTGTTAGCCTTTCTGCAGGTCGCTTCTTCAATCCCTTCACTTTCTTGGTTTGTAGTTTGCTTAGGTCTTGTTTCTGCATATGAATCCTTCCATAAGTTGTACCAAAAGTATCCTGAGACATATTTTTCTTCTTCTTTGGCTTGAGAGCTTTTGGAATTTTCATAGGTAACTTATAAAGGTCATCTGAAACCGGGTGTGTCCTCCTCAGAACCAGGTCCATTGAAGGTCCCATCTCTTCCAACTCAATCTGTGGCGTTCTGCAACCAGATTTCTTCAAGAGCAACTTCTAGCTGTGAAAATAAACCTTCTCCTTCAGAGCAGAACATACTCTAACCCAGTCAGGCGGATATTTGTCACCATGGGGCCTCTGAATAAATCAATAAGAAGGTTTTTAGCCTTCTGTAGTCTTCTGTCACATCAAAATAATTGCCAGCAAATATTAACATGGGTTTTGTTCCCTCGGGACATTTACTGTTCCTAATGTCTTTTAGAGACACAAATTTCTCAATACCTAATTCAATCATATCCAGCACGTGGTAGTCATACATATGTCCTATTACTAGGTTATTGGACACTTCTTATTATGGGACCCAAACATGAATAAAGAACAATCTGACTTCTTTGAAAAGAATTCCAGTGATGTCTGATCTTCAAATGGTCTTGTAATATTTTTCTTTTTATACAGAACTCCATATGGTTTTTTCAGTGCATACATGTCTTTCAGGATTTGGTCACGGTTGCATTTGCATTTCCCCCTTTAATCAGCATGGCATTTTTAATATTTTCACTAAATTTTGGTTCTCTGTTCTCAAGGAATCTCTTGGCTGTTTTGGTTTTGGTCTTTACAGCTCGATCCAAAGCGTCCATCGCTACCATAGCTTGGTCTAGCCAATACATGTGCCCTGCACAGATGCGTGAGATAAAGAGTCTAACTTTTAAAGTTCTATTTTGTGGCTACAGTTTCACTAATTATAGTTCAACCAACACATCATGGTCAACTTCATTTACCTTAAACATCACTCTAATTAAGAGACTCATCTGCATAGAAACATCAGTGGCTCCCAACATTTTTGGAGGAAAGCTTATGGTTTATTCTAAACTCTAGGTGTTTTACTCAGGTGACTAGAGAGGCCAGGCCCTCTTTTGGTAGTGCTATTCCAGAACCCTGGAATATGCCAGAACTTTCCACCACAGGGATGTAGTGTGATCTCATCTGTCTTCAAGGATTTTGTTAGAGCTGTCTTTCTATTGCCATTTTTTTTCTTAATTCAAGTAGATTGTCTTTAACTTTCTACTCTACTGTTCCTTACACATGTTGACACAGATTAAGGTGGGGCAAAGCTGGCTGGAGAAGTAGATGTGACATGTTGACCATAAAACCCTGGGACCTGTGCACACAGCAGTTCCCAAAGCCCTGTATGTGGATTTCTCACGAAAACTCAAGCAGGTTTATCTTGGTAGGGCGGCCCAGACCAGCCGTCAGCCTAAGCAGTGAAGTTACAAAAAGATGGTGAGTTTTGGTCACCGTGCTCTCTTGAGGGCAGCCCACCCTCCTGCTGTAGAATATATTCTCTATTTTTACTTCGCCTGAATCGCTTTGGAGAGCCTATTTCTTTTCCTACCTTCAATAAAATTTTGCTATAATTTGTGCTTTTCTTGATCAATTCTTTGCTCCGCACAGAATCTACACATCACCTCCAGGAGACCCAGTACTCCAAACCCTAGTAACATATTTTTCTTAGAGAACCAGGAATAGCAGATCAGATCTTTTGAGCACACTCCACCCCCTACAATTCCACAGAGCTGTATTTCTTCTTTCCCTGTTGCCCTCTTGTGGGTTAGAGAACTCACAGGACTTCTCATAGCACAGGTAACTATTTCCTGCTTTTCCCACCATGCTGCAAGAGAGAAAGGACTGCTTGGTCTGTGTGTTTTAATTCTATAAGTAGGATGCCTGTAGACCCTATCTTAGTTGCTTTTCTGTCATTGCCGAGACAAAAATACCTGACATCCAAATTAAGGAAGGAATGGTTTATTTATCTCACAGTTTGTGGAGATTTCAGTCCATAATCAGCTGGCTCCAAGGCAGAGGGCAGCACTTCATGGTGGTGGTAGACAGAAAACATCAAGAGCAAAAAGGGAGGAGCAGAGGCAGAGGCAGAGCAGAAGCCTTTCTTCCTTATACTGCATCCAGGTTATCTGCCCTAGAGCAGGTGTAGCACTCATACCCATAATCCCAGCATGGGATCATGAATTAATCACAACCTTTAGAAGTCCACCCCTTGACTACATGAGACTTTGGGGGCACAACTAAACATATACCATAATAGGACCCCTTAACTTTATCTCCCCCTTTCCTTCTTTTTCTTGTTTTTGGTTACTCATTGCAGATAAACATCAGGAAAGAACAGCCAAAGGGCTTGTTATTAACCCAGTTGCAGAACAGATCATTTAGATATTTAGAGTTTTGTGTGCCTTTGTGACCTCACGTATCTGTTATACATCATACTTTGTTCAGCTTTCTTATTCTTTTGGGGGGAAAATAGTGTTTGGTGACTTGGCATCCTGCCTGACTAGCCACATCTCAAGTTTGCTCCTTTTTGTGTTCAGAGTCCCATCCAGGCTTTCCTCCTTAGATGGATGCTCCTTTTTTAGCCTGATCATAGTCAAGGCTGCCGTCTTGTCTGTCGCATGACTGGCTGCCCAGGTTGGATCAGTCACATGAGTTCTACTATGTTTGCCTTCCTTCTCTGCTTTGCATTCAGAGTCCAGAATGCTCTCCACCATAGAACCCAGCTGCTTTTCTTCTTTGTTCTAACAAAATGCAGGTAATTTATAAATATATGTCTGATGGCCTGAGCAGAACAAAAGAAAGCTGATAAAGCTTAATTCAAGTGGCTGTGAGACATTCTTGGTTATAAAATCCCTTACTAGTTTCTTCTATGAATAATATCAGTATCATCCTAGCTTTGGACAGAGATGACTCCCTCATGAAATACCCTAGCATCCCAAGAGAAAATTTGTAAGCTCAAGCCAATTGTCTGCCTTCTGTATGTGATGCCATCTTAAGGAACTGAGACCTAATTGTCTCTTCCTAGGCCCCAAGATAAACCATGGGAAACTGCAAGTACCATGCCCCATACGTTTCACTGCCCTTGTCACTAGATTGTATCCTTGATCAATGGGAAGCATTTGACTGTAACAATTTGAGGCCAATTTCCCCCAGGACCTATGACCCTATCTACTATTGCGATATAGTTTGGATTCAAAATTAATTAGGAAATTAGTTTGGATGGCAGTGTAAACTCTGAGATTACTTTTTTAGTTAAATCAGTTCTGCTTAAAACATAGACATAGAAGAGTGAAATCCCTTAGGCTTGGGTATTTGTGACCCTTTATCTTAGGAAAAACCCAGAAAGTGTGATATTTAGATTATGATGATGAGAGAGAGAGAGAGAGATCTTTGATGATCCTATCCTTGTATCTCTACCTGTCTCTTCGTATAATATGGCTCTCTCCCATCTGTTTAATGGAGACACTTGTGGTAGGGCCCCCAATACCTCTGACCTAATTGCTGGATTATGGACTTTCTTGTGTTCATTAACTGAGAGGAATTCAGAGGAGGGTCAATAGAGAAAAGCTAAAATTTTGGCTGTCACAATTGGAAATGCTTTAAACTAATCCAAATTGTCTAAGGGAAAACTCAAGGACAGTTGAGGTTCTTGGTTTAAGTAAGAGATCTGGACACAGGTCATGCAACTTGACCAAACCACAACCTGGGCCTTGCTTAGAATGTGAGGCAGCCAGCATTCCTGACTCATGGCACTGCAGGGCTTACTATTCCTGCTCCAATTAAGGGCCAGGTGAACCAGAACTCTTATCTTCTGCTCTGGAGAGGCTCCAATATGGTGTTTACAATGAGCCTGTCCATGGATATTACCACCTCCTCTGTGGAACTCTGGGTAATACTGAGAGGCATGGGTAAGCTATTTCAATTATTTCATTCTATCTTACATTCCTTCTCTGGAAACCCTCCTCTAGATCTATAGTTATGAAGGGAGTCAAAGAGACATGTTAGCTGGAATCCTTTGCTCCTCCTCTGACATGTCACTTTGAAGACCAAAAGCTTTGTCATGAGTTTCTAATTATCCCACAATGTCTTACTCCCTTGCTAGGAAGAGATTTACTAGCAAAACTGGGGTCAATTCTCAAATTCTGGCAAAGACCAAAATGTATTTCACCTGTTGGGACTGTATCATGTCTCCCTGACCTAATTAGTCCTGTGGCATTGTATAATAAGATACATAATTTTAAAAACCTTCTTCCTGTATATATCAGGATAGAGAGAAATTGCTTTGGGTGTCTTGACCCAAAGGCTTGGACAAGAACTCTTGCCAGTGGCACGCTTTTCAAAAAGTTAGTGGATTCTGGATAGCCATGATATCCAAGAGTAGTAGCACCTACAAATATGCTAACAGAGGAGACTGAAAAATTAACTTTAGAATAGAAACTAGACATACTGATTCCACTCAGGTCAAGATGATTGTTGAGACCAAATGTTACTGTGGTTAACAGAGGAATGACTTGCCAAGTATCAAGCCAAGCTCTTAAACATCCCTGAGATTACTTCAAAATCTGCACTACTTTTAATCTTGTTTTTCTGTTGCCTACAGGTCTAGAAGTTCAAGTAGGCCAAATAAGGTTACATAGTCATTTTTTCTGTTGCTACATGCCATGTTGAAATCTTGAGAGAATTAGCTTGCTAAACTAATAAGAAATCATCTATAAAACACAAGCAGGAAATTCTACAATATTTAGAGATAGTCTATCTTCCTAAGCAGGTTGCTATCACTCATTGCAAGGGATCTCAAAGTGATACATCTAGTCTCTTTAGGAAAACAAAAAGCTGATAAGGAGGTCAGAAGGGAAGCCCTAAGGCTCTAAAGTTTCTGTCCTTACACCTAGTTCCTGATGAGCTATTCTTGTCCTCCCTCAAAGGATATGGTGATCAGATACAAAAATGACACATGGGAAATACTACAATTTTCACAGGCCAATAATAGCTATTTCTGAGAACCTCTGGAAGATTGGAGAGTCCTCTTCAGAAAGCAAGATTACAGTATTGCTCTGGGTAAGGATAACTAGAGTCACTAATGACCTTAATGCACCACAGATTAAATGGGAACCTGTAATGTGTCTCCTGTTTTCAATCAGATCCATTAGGTCCATGGCTCTCAAGCTCTTGATAATTTCTTTGACCTCCATCTTTGCCATACTCTGTTCTCCACAAGAAGTGTGGAAATCAAACCTGTGCCTCATGTTTGGATTTTACATCTCCAGCATAACAGTGAAGTTTTCTCTCCTGTTCAAGAGACACTCAGCACTCACTGACACTTTTTTGTTGTCTTCTGACAGGATTTTTTAAAATTCAGTCAATGAGCTACAACAGCCCAAGAGAACTAGAGAGCACATAATCCCCAGTAGGCAGTGCCTACTTTCTGGAGTAAGGAAAGATCTTGACTCCTTCAGTACCCCATAAAGAATTATTGAGATGTACATCTGTCAGAGGGCAATGAAACAGATTAGGGCAGAGGAAATACAGCTGGAGAATTAGGCATGACCAGATAATTACAAAACCCCATGACATAAACAGAGAACAGTTCCTAAAGCACTGGTCACTGGTTTCTCATGAGAACTCAAGAAGGTCTTTGATAGAGTGGCCTAGACCTTACAACAGCCTGAGGAGTAAGTGATACAAAAAGAACAGTCCACACTGAGTTTTTGCCACTATGTTCCTTCTTGCACGGTGTGGTCCACCCTCATGCTATAGAGTGAACTTCCTAATTTTACTTGTACCAAATTCACTGTCCAGAACCTGTTTCTTTATAAAAAATCTGCCACCATTCTAAACATTTCTTGACCATTTGTTTTACTCAGGACAGAAAGAAAGGTTTCTAAAACCATCTCTAGAAGGAGACTTCAGCACCCCAAAACCTAGTAACAAAGTTACCTGCTGTTTTTAATTTAATTTTGTTTATAAATGTTTGTTTTTCTCTTCCATGGTAGATGGTCATATCTTATAAGTTAGGACAAAGCATTTTCATATTTTTAAATTCCAGGATCTAGGATAGACATGGGATCAGGAATCAACCTAACAAAAGAAGTAAAAGATCTCTACATCAAAAAACTATAGGGGCTAGGCGGATGGCTCAGTAGAGTAAGAGCTTGCCTGGCAAGTGCAAAGGACTGAGTTCAACCCTGGTTCAGCAAAAAAAAAAAAAAAAAAGAAAGAAAAAAAAGAAAAGAAAATGGTAGTGCTCTAAAGAAGGAGATCACAGAAAATATCAGAAATGAAAAAAATATCCCTTGCTACTGGGTAGGAAGAAACAATATGATGAAAATGGCCATACTTCCAAAATCGTTACACAAATTTCATGCAATTCTTATCAAAATACCAGTAACGTACTACCTCAAAGAATTAGAGAAAACATTCCTAAAGTTCATTTGCAACTAAAAGAGACCTAAAACATCAAAAACAATTCTAGGCAACAAAGGAAAGGCAGGGAACATCATAATGCCTGACTTGAAATTATATCACAAAGCTACTGTGATAAAACAGTATGTTACTGGCAATAACACAGACTGAGGATCAATGGAACAGGTTAGAAGATTCAGTTATGACTTCAAACACACTCACCTACCTTATCTTTGACAAAGGGGTCAAGCATGTTAACTGGAGTAAGGTAGACACTTTAATAAATGGTGCTGGAAAACACTGGCTTTCCACATGCCAGAAACTATAACTAAAACTAAAATCAAAACTAAAACTATTTCTCCCACCATGCACTAAAATAAAATCAAAATGGATCAAAGATTTAAATATTGAAACAGAAACACTAAGTCTGGTGGAAGAGAGAACAGGTAGAACTCTTGAAGACATAGGTATAGGCAAAGACTACATGAACAAAATCCCACTGGCATGAAATATACTACAAAGAATCAGTAACTGAGGTCTCATCTTATTAAAATATTCTTGCATAGCAAAAACAATCACCAACAGAGTGAAAATATCCATAGTGGGAAAAAATTCTAGCCAGTTTTTCTTCAGAAAAGGACTAACATCTAGAACATGTATAGAACTGACAAAAATCAGACCCCCCAAATGTGAAGACCAAATCTCAAAATGAACATCTAAAATAAATAGATACTTCTCAGATAAAAATGTACAAATGAGAAAGAAACATGTGGGAAAATATTCCATTTCACTAGGGGTCATTCAAGAGCTGCAAATTAAAACAATGCTGAAATTCCAAAAGAATGGCTTTTCTCAGAAAATCAACCTATAATAAATCAGTCAAATCCCCTCAGGATTTACCCTGAAAGCCTGTACCTCAGTTTGTAGATCCATTATTATTATTATTGTTGTTGTTGTTAATTATTATCATCATCATTAGTTTGCATTTTAGGGAAGGGTCTATAGGGTGTTCAGGGTCTCACTACTAGATTGGACCCACAGTGATCTGCCATTTACATCCTTCCAAGAGCTGGGATTACAGGCACACACCACATGCCCAGTCTCAATTGCCCTCTCAGCACACCCTGGGGGTGGGGCTGGCATGGCAGACCCAGGGATCAAATTCCCGGCCCCTGCATCTGCCTAAGCAGGCACTTTAATCCACTGAGCTATTTGACCAGCCCTCCTGAGTTATAATTTTAATGTGGTTTCAGATATAAATTCATTTGAAGCTTCGCTAATATTCATAATAAAATATTTAAAGTGGATTTTTAAATTAACTATTTCTCAACTTCTCTGCAAAAAAACCCAAACAGAATAAAAAAGTAAAGTAAAGTAAAGTAAAGTAAAAAGTAAAGTAAAAAGCAGTAAAATATTCAGCATGCCTTGCTGCCATGTTCTGAGAGTCCGGAAGAGCTTGATTTCATCCTGGCATATGGGACAATGTTAAAAAAGGACGCTTTGCTTTTGCCCTCTTGATCATGCTTCACACATCCTGCCCAGGGTTCTGAAGGACAAATCACTAGTGGAAATCCAGCCAAAGGAATGGCCCTCTGGGTGGCATAGTGTCCCTTCCTCTCATTGAGATGGCTTTGCTCTTTTGTGGTGGAATTCTGCCCTGACAAGCTCTCTTTCTCTCTGCTATGGATCGTGTCTAGTTGTACCCCCAAAGCCTCGTGCAGTCATGGATGGACTTCTAGAGGTCATGATTAATTCATGATCCAGTGCTGGGATTTAGGGCGTGAGTGCTGCTGGGATTAGGGGTGCGAGTGCTACACCCAGTGCAGGGTGGAGAGCCTCAACACAAGATAAGGGAGACAGACTTGCTCTTGGTTGCCATTGCTGCTGCCAGTTCCCCCTTTTGCTCCTGCTGTTCTGCTGTCTTCAGCCACCATGAAGTGCTGCCCTCTGCCATGTGCCAGTCTGCTTTGGAGGCAGCTGAGTGTGGATTGAAACCTCCACACACTGTGAGCTAAATAAACCTTTCCTTTCTTAATTTTGAGTTTGGGTATTTTGTCCCAGCAATGAAAGAAAGACACTCTCCTGCTACATAACCTTGAAGGATGTTCCTCCTTTCCTGAGAGAGGTATGGTTTATGAGGAAAAATATGGGCCAACACTCACTTTAAAGGTCACGCTTATTACAGTTCAGGAAGGGCTGAGGGTGAGGTGGGAGAGACAGGCTGGAGCAAACCATCAGCTCTCACAGGAAGGCAGTGTGAGGTGAGGTGGGAGCTTGTGCTGTTTCTGTCCCTATCGTGGGAAAAGAAGTTATTCCCATAGAAAGCGATGCTTGAGATAAAAATATGAATATTTACTCAAGCTCTTTCATCTCTTATGCATATGATGCTAATACTTGTTGATCATGGAATAGATGTGAGAATGCAATGAAATAATGTGTGTTCAAGCTACTTATTTTGTAAGGTGTCTTTCTCCCTTGGAAGGGTTAGGGAGGCAATGGAAGAGGTACAGAGGAGAAGATGCTGGACGCTGGTCATTTCCTTCCTCCAGCATGCATTTCCTTTTGCCTACCTGAGCATTGGGTCTTCTACAGCATTACTTTCTCCTTCTTTGTCAGTTAATTCTGATCTGCATATAATCATGTTGCATTAGCTTACATCTGGATGCTTCCTACATTTGGTTCTCTTTACCATGTTTATCTCCTGCTACACTTTATTTAATCTACTCTGTGATCACTTGGATCCTCTGAAAGGCAAACACCAAGATGGAACAAGGGTAAAAGATTTCTGGGGTGAAAATGCATGTGGAGGGTAAATACAAGTAGCAGTACTTTTACCCCACTTCTCAGGTCTAATGCATGTGAAAGGAGAGGGAGGGAGGAAGTATGTGGGAGACGGAATCTCAGGATGCAGTCTATCTCTAAGAACATTCTGGTGAGTCTGATCATGAGTTCTTAAGTCAAAATTGCCTGTTAGAGGAGTCCGACACTGACTCCATCCAGGCTCTATTACTGGTTGAAGTTTGTCTTCCCACAATCCCCTGGTGAATCTGTAGGAGCATCAGCTGGGGTTGTCAGTCAGTGATGATATGAATGGCACATTTCCATGCCTGCCACACTCTGACCAGGCTTTTGTAGCTACTCCTCAACAAAAATTACTGAGAGCATTATTTACATTTTGCCAATTTCTCTGGCAATACTGCTATTCAGTCTTCATATTGTTCAACTCTCAGTAACACTCAACACAGCTGATTACTTTATTCTTCCTAAAATACATTTTTTAAACTTAACTTCAAGGAAGCCATATGCTTTTAGTTTCACAGTGTTCTAATTCACAGGCAGATTAGGAATCTTTATTGACTCCTTCCTTATTGAAATCTCTAAATGTTGAAATATCCCAAGACACAGTTCTCTGCCTTTTCTCTATTTACACTTTCTCTTTTGGTTATCTCTTTAGCCTTGTGGTTTAAAATGCCAGTTTTATTGCAATGATCCATTTATGTACTAGACAACTGTGTAAAATCCTTTCTATCATCTAGTAGTTATCTTACGCATAAAATTTGCAAAGCAAAATTTGATTTTGTTGTGAGAAAATTATGCATAATGGGCAAAAGTAGAACACTGTAGACCAGATGGAAAGGCTATTGCTTTAAACCAGGGGAGACATAGGTGAGAGATGATGCTAGCTTGGATGAGTGATGTAGCATTTTGCAGATGGGCTTCATTTACAGACCTTGAGATAGGGAATTATCCTGCATTATCAAAGTGGGCCTGACTTAATCATACACATTCTTCAGATCAGAAAACCTTCTCCAGGTGTGGTCAAAAAGCAAGCCATGGCAATGGAAGAAAGGTCAGAGATGTTATAATACTGGCTTTGAAGATGAGAAAGGAGGCTGTGAGCCAAAGAATAAAATGCAAAAGACAGAAAGGGCAAGGAAAATCTCATATGTTGCATTTCTGACCCACATAGTTAATATAATAAATTTAATAAAACATAATTTAATAAAATTATGTTGTTTTAGGCCACAAAATTGTGGCAATTTATTAATAGCAATAGCAAGAATTTAATAACGCATGTACATATGAGGCTCCATAAAAAATAGATATGGGCCTTAAATAAAGGTAAGAATTTTGATTGCTTATGAATATGAACATTTTAGTTTCTGAACTGAAACCATATTTTTGGTTAAAATAACATAGGTCATAAAGTGGTCAAAAAAGAGACAAGGCTCTCCCAGTTGTAATCCCCATCCAGGGATGAGAGAACATAATGCTCTCTGCCTCACCCTCACAAAGCATAACTTTAAGGACAAACAATAAATCACATAAACAGATATCTTAAGCATAACATTTGCAAAAGAAAACTTGATTTTGCTGTGAGAAAATTATGTATAATCGGAAAAAGTAAAACACTATAGACCTGATGGAAGGGCTATTGCTGTAAAATTTTCTGACTTGAAGGGTGTATGTGATCAGGTCAGAACCACTTTGATAATACAGGATAATTCCCTATCTCAAGGTCTGTAAATGAAGCCCATCTGCAAAATGATACACCACAAAAGTGCAGACAAGGGAGCTCCGGGGTGCAGTCAGCCCACAGTCCTAACAGAAAAGTGCAGACATGGACATGGAAGAAGACAGGCATTCAACCAAGGTGGACACAATATGATGCAGTTCACAGGCCACACTGAAAAACAAAAGGAGGCTCACAATGACCACAAAGCCCTAGGTGGCTAATGCTGGCTGGATGGGGGATTGTGGTCCTGTTGCGCAGAGGACAACACAGGTCATTCCTTCCTTATAGGTTTTGAGCTTTTATAGGAGTAAAATTTAAATTTATCAACTAAATTTGACCAGTAAGTTAGTCTTTTAGTCAGAAGCTAATATGAGAGGGGAAAATGTCAAATAGAAAGGCAAATGTAGAACACACAAAACAAAACTTGTCAAACAGAGGCAAAGAAGCCAGTCTGCTTACAGAGCTGCAGGTGACATTTTAAAGAAAGGATGTGGGAGGGTGTTAGGAGGGAATTACTGTGAAAAATCCCCACCTGGAGCCTGAAATTTCTCTGGCAGCAGTCATGGAAAGATGGCTACTGTACTAAAGTTATAACAACTGCTCTACATATGGCAGGCCAAAGTTTGCCAAGCAATATCTTGATGTTTGCATGGAGTAAGAAGAAATAATATATGCAAATTCCATGCTTAAATTTCCCTTGTTTAGAAATCTGGCTTGCTTGATTTATGACTCCCTAATCTACTTAGGCAGAGACATTTCTTGTGTTTTAATATCAAATAGCCTTAAGTTTAGACAGATCTACTGGGAGTTTGCCATTAGTTGAAGCTTAATAGGGCCTCAGGGCCCTAAATAAATCTCATTAAGAGGTTGCAGGGCCGGGGAGATAGCTCGGTGGAATAAGTGCTTTTCTGGCAAGCACAAGGTCCTAAATTCAATCCCTGGTGCCATCGAAAAAATAAAGCAGGGGGCTGGGGAGATAACTCAGTAGAATAAGCATTTGCCTTGCAAGCATAAGGGTCTGAGTTCAATACTCGGTTCTGCCAAAATAAAAAATAAAGAGGCTGGAACTTTATGTCAGGAAAAAAATACACACACACACACACACACAATTTATGTACATACATTTATATAAAAAATACTTATATAATTTAATTGATATTGTGGGGGACCAGACAGGAAGACTAAGGCCTAACTGGTCTCTGCTGTGAGCACTAGAGAGAAAAATGGTAGAGTGTGTGCTGAGACGCTGCAGAGAAGATAAATAGGTAAGCTCCTGCTGTTTGCTTTGATGTGTACCATGGGTGGTGGGAGACAGACAGACCCTGTCGTGCTTTCATTGCCTGTGTCCGTAACTGAGCATATAAAGCGAGGGTGCACCAGTCACTTTGGGATGTCAAAGGGAGACAAGAGCCCTTGGCCCTCCATGATTTAACCTATTCTGTGTCTCTCTGAGTTTCATCTTTGTTGCCCTTTGGTCAGGTACAAGCTCATAAATTGGTCCCTACAGAATAGCCCTTCAATTTACCAGAACAATATCCTAAAAATACCCTGTAGGGATTATGTGTAGATCTTCACTATGCCCTCCATTTCTAGTCTTGAGCAAGCCATAAACTTAGGGCCCAGGATTACTAAATTATTTAATTTAGAAAGTTGAAAATTTCCACTTTCAAACAAACTGCTGAAATATGGCTAACTACAATTACTGTTTGAACACTAAATTTGATAGGAAATAATTGTGGGTTTTTGAGTTCTGAATTTCTATATCCTTGTTATAAAATAATTAAAATATAGTTTATCCCAGAGAAGGAAACCATTTCTAAGTTCTTTTGAAAAGTGAAAAATTTCTTAATTTTTTATTCCTGGTACCACTACCACAATTTTCAGGGCAATATATCTTATGTAATGAAAAGAAAGAAAAAGACAAAGCTACAATAGATAAAAGCCCTCAGGGATGTACATCTAACTGACACTCCATTGCATTAATCAATAGCCGCACTTTTTGCAGACTGTGGCTATGAGAGTCCTGAACCAGAAGGGCCTCCTTTTAAGCTGCAGTAACTCTTCTGACTATGGATCATTGTTCCACTTGTGGTAGATTTTTACAGCTCCTCTAATGTATTTGGGATGACTGTTTCAAAGTGACCTGCAGCTTTCCTGACAACTCACTCTCTCTCCTGCTAAGAACTGCAGTTCTTTCATGTCGTTTTTTAAAACCTGACATCCTAGCCACCACTTTTACTATAATCACCACCATAGGGACTGCCAGAGCTTCTTCCACCAAAATTTCCCCCTTCATGGATCCATAATTTGACAGCTTTTGTCCACTATAATTTCCAAAATCATTATAGTTCCCACCACCACCATAGTTACCACCACTAAAATTTCCTTCTTCATGTGTCCATCATATCCTCCTCCACCACTACCATATCCAACACCTTGGTTTCCATATCCTGGCCCACCACCACCATACCTTTCTCTACTATTGTAACCAGGACCACCACCATAATTTCTACCATCACCTCCAGATCCATTATATCCACCATCACCTCCTCCATAACTACCTCTGCTACCATCTCCTCCATCACCGTAACCTACTGTTTCATCAAAGTTTCAATCATGGCCAAAATTCCCTCTACCACCTCCAATGTTTCCTCCATGACCCATAAAGATGCCAGATCCACTTCCACGGCCTTTTTGTGATCCAGCAGACTGCATCTCTTGTTTAGAAAGGGCCTTTTCACTTCACAGTTATGTCCATTAATAGTGTGGTATTTCTGAACAACAATTTTATCAACTGTATCATGATCATCAGAAGTTACAAAAGCAAATTCTTTCTTTTTTCTACTCTTCCTGTCTTCCATAACTTCTATGGTTTCAATTTTGCCATATGTTTCAAAGTAGTCTCTCAAATTATATTCTTTTACATCTGTAATACTACCATCAAAAATATTCTTCCCTGTTAAATGGGCACTGTTTCTAAATTCTCCTTAGAAATAGCTTTCTTTGGTTCCACTACATGCCCATCAAGTTTGTATGGTCCAGCCCACATTGTTGCACCCACCTCTTCAATACAAGAGTAAGTCACAAAACCAAACCCTCTGGAGCATTTTGTTTGGGTATCTGTCATTACCACACAATCTGGGAGTGTGCCCCATTTCTCAGTGTTCTCTTAAACTATTACCAGCAGTTTCGAAGCTCAGACCACCAATAAGCAGCTTCCTCAACTGCTCTGGTTCCTTTGGATCATGGCCCCCCTTCCCCTGTGAGGCACCAATGCCTGCTGGAGTAGGACTGGGGGCAACTGGGAAGCAGTTTTACCTTCATTTTGAGACCAGACTTGCTTCTCCCAACTCAAGTCCAATAGCATTCCCAATCCGACAGATCCTAAAATAAGTGAAAACTTCCTTATGGTCAATGCAGCAGATACGGTTAGAGCTTCAAGAAGAGTTCTGTGTGAAGTATGAGGTTTTGAGCATTTGCACAGAATAAACACAGTAATGATCTGAAATTAACCATACAAGCCTTGTGGCAAGGATCATCATTGTGTTTCAGCCTGCCATGATAATATGAATAAGATAAAACTCCAGAAACAGCAGTAGATAGCCTAGACTGTTTTGGCAAAAGAAGCAGCAGCCCAGGACAAGGACATTGCCCCTATCTGCTCATAATTAAAGGATTCAGAGATTTCCTAGAAAAGAGATTATATATAAACATGTGTCTTAGCTGTTTTTTCTTATTACTGGGCCCAAGTATCTGACATCCATAAATTAAAGGAGAGAAGGGTATTTTGAGCTCATGGTTTACAGAGGTTTCAGTTGAAAGTTTACTGTTTCTGAGGTAGGGGACATGGCAGGGGGAACAGGCCATGGCAGGCAGGCAGGCAGGAGGCAGCAAGGCCTCCTTCTTTCCCTTTATGCTCCCTCCAAGCCGAAGCTTATTCATTGGTGCCATCCATATGCAAGGTGGGTCTTCCCTTTGCAGTGAGCCTATCACCCCCACACAGCAGAGTGGACAAATCCAGTACGGCACACTCATCATACAGTCATCTCCCAAAGCCCCGCCTATGAGTGCATGAGGCTTAATCTGGACACAATCCATAACAGCAGCATCACTCTGTGCTTGCTATGGATTTATGAATAGGTAACACATTCGCATGTCTCAAAATTCTGATAGTTCAAAATGTATGGTAATCTGTCTTCAACACTTTGTAGACTTGGAAGCTTCCCCCCCCCCACCTATACCTATACTTGGAACTCACTGTGTATCAATAAAATATGTAACTTCTTTCCTCAGTAGCATAGTAGTCCATCAAATGGCTACATAATAATCCATTGACCAGTTTCACATTGATTTCTTGCTTTTACAGCTAATGCCTCAGGGACCTGACTGTATGGTATATATCATATTTATTAAGTGATCTGTAGGACCAAGTCCTAGAAGTAGGATTTACTAAAACTACAAATACTTTCTAATTTAAAGAGCATATAATTTTGGTAAATGTTATAATACTATATAAGGAATGTTTTATGTTTTGTGTCTGTCAAAAATAGGTAAAATACCTCTTTCATACATACTTGTTAATGCAGTATTGGCAAACTTTGTCATCTTTTCTAATTAGATGGACTAACCATGATATTTCAGTTTAGTTTAAATTTTGATTTCTCACTATAAATGGGAATGTCTTTACATATATATTATAGAGACCTTTATATTTCCAGTTATGTAAGTAGCTCACATTTTTTGTGCATTTATCTTCATGGCTTTAAGTTTGTTTATAATTTTTTTTAAAAGAATGCACTCTTTACTTTTTATAAATTTTAATTTTTATTAGTACAAGTTTGCAGCATGTAGTGATATTATGTTTGTGCACATATACGACATATTAATTCTTTTTTTCTCCTCTCTCTTCCCTCTTTCCATTTCTTTGTTGCCTTCCTTTTTGGAGGAGTTTTGAGACAGGGGCTGACTATGCAATTCAGGTTGGTCTTGAACTCACTATGTAGCTCCTCTGGCCTTGAATGCACATCAGCCCTCCTGCCTCAGGCTTCAGAGTGCTGGGATTACAGATGTGAGCCACCATGCCCAGCTCTTACATTGCCTTTTGCAAAAGGTCTTTCTCGCTGTTTGTGCTTTAGGTGTTTGTATAAGAAAAGCCAAATACGTTAAATCTTAATAAGATATTTAAGCATACGTCTGATTTGTTTCATTTGGTGTTATGGTCTCTAGGTGCATGAATTTTCCTACAAATAACTGATATTCTCTTTTTTTTTTTTTGTCTTTTTTGAGACAGGGTCTCACTATGCAGTTCAGGCTGGTCTTAAGCTCACTTTGTAGCTCAGGCTGGTCTCGAACTCACAACAATCCTCCTGCCTCAGCCTCCCCAGTGCTGGGATTACAGGCCTGCGCCACCACACCCGGCCTCCTACAAATGACTGAAGTTTATCCTTCCTTATGGCAGAGTAGTACTTCCCTTGTGTATAATTACATTTTAAAAGAATACACATTTCTTAACAGTCGGTTGATGTCAGAGCTGTGGCCAAGCCCCCATCTGTGTCCTTGGACCACTCTCCAGTAAAAAGGAGAGCACTCTGCTAGCTCTTCCTATGTGACGAAGTAGGCAGAGAGGAGATGCACAACAGGCTAATTCCTTGTCAACCCTCACCTCACTGATAGACTGTTTCTTAAAATAGTTTGTTGTGGGAGTCAGCTGTGCTGCAGCACTTCTCAGGACCAGACTGGTGTGTGTCTGTGCCTGTCACCACCGCCATGCCCTGTTCCTGCTAGGACACAGGGGCAGCAGCACTCCGTCTGGGTGTGCTCTTTGTTTGAGAAGCACCACCTCTGGCAGGAGTTTGCACTGCAGGCATCCCGACTCTCTCCCACATCTTGTTTGCTCTTCACTGCTTTCGGGAGCCCTTCCACCAACCTGCAGCTTTGACTTCAGTCTGAGCCTGTAGATGTAGACGACCTCCCCCCCACCCCCCACTTCTGGTGTTCAGAGGTGGGGGTTTTGCAAGGCGGCTGAGTCATTGGGGTACTCGGTGGATTGTTCAGAGGCAAAGTTGGCTAGAGATGGGTCACAGGGTGTGGCCTGGAAGGATGCAGCTCCCTTCCTGGCTCCCTGCTTCACTGTGCTTCCTGGTCTCCAGGGCAGGAGCAGCTGGCTTGTGATCCTTCCATCAGGTCGTTTCTGCCTCGGGTCAGCCGACCAGCGACTTCTACTTTTCCTCCTTTAAGTTGCAGGTGTCAGGTGTTGTGTCTTGGTGACAAGGCAGCACCTTGGCCTGCTCCATTTCTCATTCTCTTTGAGGTTGATTCCCTAGACAAGAAGAAAATGACAGTTTTACTCCACTTTTCTCTCAAACTGGAAACCTGCACCTAATTCTTCCATATTTTAGGTTACATCATTTTCAGATAAATGTCCTGTTGGTTTTAGAAACTTGCAAGTTATAGAAACTTTGAAGTACTTTTATGGATGTTCTAACCAAAGAGCTTGCTGATAGATGCAGTCAAGAGCTCTGTGGGAAGGGAGGAGGTAGCACCTCTCCCCAAGGAGACAAGAACTGGTTTACTTCCAGGTTGTATTTTACTCTCCACCTTCACATCCTCTGATGTTGAACCATCTCTGCCTTTCCTACGACTCTGTCTTCCCTGTGGGTTGCAGATCTGAAGGAAAACAGGTACTGCTGGTGATGCTGATCTAACAACTCCTTTCCTCCCCTGAAATGTGCTCATCGTGGGGTTCTGCAGGCCAAGTCTTTATGTCTGTGTCAGTATAACAGAGCTTGCTCACTGGGGAAGAGGTAGTGTGGACTCAAGAAGGCCCTGAAGTGCACCTCTGCTTTGTATGGGGTAAGTGAAATCTCACTTGTATCAATTTACTCCTTTATGTTTCTGTGGCCTCTTTTAAAATGCCTACATTTTGAAAAATCAAGTCTTAACATGTATATATACCAGACTTTAAACAAGTTTTGTGTAGGGAGGAACACTGTGAAAGGAAAGAGGAATTGGAAACGAAGAAATGCTTGAGATAAATGTTGCTCATCGAACAGTCTGCTCTAAAAGGAAATGCAAAACAAGTTGCTACATGCATTATTACACTAATAGTTAAAATTATATAAACATGCCTGTAGGTTATCCTAACTAAAGCCTAACAGGTAAGCATTTCTGGGGAGAAGGCAAAAACTTAAAACATAGGCATGAATTCCTGTTCCCTTTCATAATTTTGTGGAATTTTTAAGCCTTTCATTCCATTCTAAGTCTAGTTGACTTTACTGTTTTTCTGGAGCATGCTTCTGCTCTTTGCAAGTTTAGCTTCTTTTCTGTTTTTAATCCCATAAAGTAATACTGCCTACTAAATTAAAAGAAGCTCCACATTGGGACTTCACAGTGACCACAGTAATTATTTTACATGAAGAGTGAAATTAGAGTTAGATCTAAAGTTTCTTGTCTCCAGCTTCCATGGATGGATGTTGCTCAAAGTCAGAACTATCCAGTGATTTCATTTTTGGAAATGAATTTTTAAAATAAATTGACAGAGGAATTTGGGCATTAAATAGGGTTGAAACTCAACGGGGATTCTGATGTAAGGAATAAATTTTGTGGATTGGAAGGTAGTTCCTGTACAAATTCTATTTTGATGCACAGCTTCAAAAGGACATAATCATCTATATTATATATAAATTTATTATAATTTCCAAAGCCAGTAACACCTTCTCAAAAGTATTCTTAATTCCTTGCTTTAAACAACTAGTATAACACTGCCAAGGGAGTCATTTTAATTTCTTGTCCCATAAACAGAACTTAGCCTAGGAGGCATAACATAAATTTTGTCATAAAGGTACAGCAACATGGGTGTGTAATGTGTACATTTATTAGACTATTCATTAGAATATGTATAATAGAACTTGGTGAACTATTTAATTTTAATTTATAAATTTTACTACATTAGGCAAAGGATACTTAACAGGAAAAATATAAAAAGTATTGCATTTAAAAAATTTTGGGGGCCAGGGAGATGGCTCAGTGGAATAAGCGCTTCCCTGGCAAGTGCAAGGGCCTGAGTTCAATCCCTGGTTCCACAAAAAAAAAAAAAATCCTTTTTGTATTTATTTGGTACATGGTCTCACTACATAGCTTGGACTTATAGCGACCCTCCTGTGTCTGTCTCCCTGCTGGGATGACAGGCATGCACCACCACACTGGTTTTGGTGGCTGGAACGGCTCGCCTGGAGTTTCAGGGCTGGCATGGTATGCAGTACTGGGGATTCAACTTGGGTCCTTGCACTTGCCAGGCAGGCACTTAGACTGCCAAGCTATCTCTCCAGCCTTGAAGTTTTAATATTTATTGAGTGTTCATAAAAAAGCATCACATTTTCAAGAGCAACTTTTTTGGTGTATAGTCTAAAAAATAACACAATACATCCCCATATGAACTACAATGAAAATGCCAATAGAATGCCACAAAAAAACAAACCCTTTACATCAATTATCACATCTAAGGTGGTCTGCACACACGCAACAGCACATTCCAAATACACACACATGACTCACACTGACAGCATATGCGTTTTGCTTTCCTGGTCTTTTTATAGGACATATTTAACATTTCACTGGTCTTTTTGTTTTGTCAGGAGGTTCTTACTTATATTATGTAATGTGTAATTAATAGGCACATAAAATAGCAATAAGGTATTAAATTCCTAATGTGGACTGTGCATTTAAAATAAGCATCATTTTCATATCAGCTATGTACTTGCTTACAAAACTTAAAAAAGCAACATCAGAAATAAATTTCTATGTGAACTACACTGTATATGCAAACAAAAGCCTACCACAGAATTAATCTTTGCTTCAACTGTTACATGCATGGCAGTCTTTACACATGAAAATTACATGTTCTGCTGGCTGTGGTGGTGCATGCCTATAATCCCAGCCCTCAGAAGGGTGAGGAAGGAGGATCATTGTGAGTTTGAGACCAGCCTGGGCTACAAAGTGAATGCAAGACCAGTCTGAACTGCATAGTGAAACCTTGTTTCAAAAAAATCTCCTCCCCAAAATTGCATGTTCCATATACAAGTACTGCTTTACTAGTAACACATATGTTTTACTTTCCTACCCTTCTTTGTAGGGCACAGTGGACATCATTTTGTTTTCCAGTTGCTATAGGTCTTTGTAGTGCTACACCGCCTGCTCACCAGTGTACCCCACAGTTTTTTGTATAGTTCCTGGGAAGGGAACATTTTCTTTTTTCTCTTCTGTAAATGATCTCTTCTTAGTTTCAATCCCTGTCTTCTAAGAAAATTTCTCTGTAATATTTTGCATTTGCTATATTCTTTGTAAACTATAAAACTGTTTATGCCACATGTATTTAGGATCAAGTAAAACACAATCATAGGCCAGTGTTTGTGCTTCAAGTGACATCACTGTTGCTGTTTAACTCATCAATGACATCTACTCCACCTTTGGTTTTGTTTTAGAAAGTTTCCAACTCAGGCTTCTATTTGTCAAGGTTTCTTGATCAGTATTTCCATCGTGGTGCACTGGTGGCATCCGCAGTACCAGTGTGTGTTGTTTTCTTTGCCATATATGAGGCCAATGTCACATATTTGTTCAAAGGTTGTACTATACAATTCTGTTTTGAAATGACAACATTTTATTTGGAATTTCTGCTTTGTTCCTGTATATGTTTCCTACACTGGTGAACTTGTGCTCAGTTAGCAAGTGTAACATCAGTCAGAACTTGGAAAACCAAATATTGAATGTCACATTCTCATTAATTTAGCAGCTGGAATCCACAAGTGTGTTCACATGATCATTCAGTTTATTACTATGTGAAGAAGGATCTGGGGTCTGAGATCCAGGATAAATTTCTTTTTTGACTATTTCTGTATTTCAATACAGGGTCTACAGGGTCTCATTACACTGATTGTACTCATAGCAGTCCTCCTGTTTTCAGCCTCCCAAGTGCTGAGATTACAGGTGTGTGACACCACACTCATGCTCAATCACCAGGGGTGGGGACACACTGCATACTGGGGATCAAATCCCAGTCCCTGCATCTGCCTAATCAGGCACTTTAATCTGCTCAGGACAAATTTCTAAATTGAAAGCATAATAAGCCTTCACACTTATAAGACTATAAATTTTTATGCCATATTTTGAAAGTTCTTTGGGAATACATTGCTTATAGCTAAAGCCAGCATCAAATGCTCAAGATATTCATCAATAGTGATGTATTCAGATGGCATGTAATTACTTAGCAATTACAAATCTTTTAGCAAGCAGATAGCAGTCAGATTATCAATTCTTCCTTCTTGGCGAATGGTTTTGTGATCAAACGTCAGGCAAATTTCAAGGAAACCAAACTCCTCAGTATCATCCTTATCCTACAAATGTCAGGCTCACACTCATCACTTTTCCATCAGTATTTTACATTCCTGCAGTGACCATGAGAAAGGCCTGCTAAGTACAGCAAACTTATAAATGCTTTCAGTTGAGCTAGTGCAGTATCACAATAAATACATTTTTTAGTAAGGCTATCAGAGCACACAGAACTTGTATTGCAAAATTTGTGCATTTTGCGGCATATGGTAGCATAGCATTTCATCTATTATGAACAATTTCCATTTTGAATGGCAGTGCTGGCATTCCATCCAATAGGCTTCACTGTACCAAGACCCTCAATGTATTTTTGAATCTAGTTTTAACACTGGATCATTATGTTTGGTTGAGTTTTTCCATTATGACTAGCCAAACATGTATTCATATTGTTGCATTCTTCATCATCTCAGTGAAGGCTACCTGCATTATCATGTCTGCATTGGTCAATTCTCACTCTACTACACTGTCACAGAAGCTGCCTCACATAACCAACATCAAAGTCATTACTGTTTTCATCATCCATGTGTGAATAATCTGGTGACTCACTTTTGACCTCCTCTGGAACTTGCAAATCTGGTTTTTCATGTGTCGTTGTACTGAACTGGGCTAATTCTACCAGAAAAATAATAATAAAACTTTATTTAAAAAAGAAATCCATGGGCTGGGGAGATGGCTCAGTAGAATAAGCGCTTCCCTGGCAAGCTCAAGGGCCTGAGTTCAATCCCCAGTTCCGCCAAAAAAAAAAAAAAAGAAATCCTAAGTTGAAGAAATTTAGCAATGAACACTTCATGGGTAAAACTCAATTGGTGCTGCTCTGAAGCTCTTCTGCAAACCTTGCAGTTTGTCCGCAAAGTGTGCGAACCCATAGTGGGACCTTTTTCCTTTTTAGGCACAGCTGCTGAGTCACACCCACATTTCGTTATAGTAAAAAACATCTTTACACAATAGAAGAGTATTGTGGCATAATTTACCCCCTGAGAGGCACAGCTAAACATACAAAAACCTGCTAGATGGAGCATAATGTAAGTGAAGATCCAAGTTTAACGCCTGTATATGTGCACATACACATACCAAGTGGGTGAGCAAAAATATTGCTGCCTGTACTCCCTCCTGTACTCCTCAGGCATAGCTACTGAGACCACAGCTGGCTACTATTATGCTGAAATGCAAATTTATAGTAGAAAAGTATGAGGTGGTTTGTTGTAAACTGTTGTAATGCCCTCTACAAATGATTAGTTAATAGGAATTGTGGGTTTAGTAAATATTGCACTCTGAATACTCATTTATTCACTGATAATCAAATTAAGAATTTTTCCAGAATTCAATATTTTTTAATTTTCTTACCTTTTAGTCACTTTGCATTTTTATGCTAAGATCAGGGTAAATGATAATGGCCCAAGGAGTCAATAATCTGAATGTTCATCAACTGAGGAATAAATAAAATGTGGTATAGCTACATAGTGGGATACTGTTTATCAATAAAAGAAATGAAGATCCAGTATATACTACACATAGCGGTAGCCTAAAAACATACTAATTAAAAGAAGGCAGTCAAAAAAAACCTACATGTTGTATGTTTCTACTTATGTAAAATATTAGATTAGGTGAATCCATAGAGATATAAAGTATAACACTGCTTATCTAGGGCTACCATAGGGGAGCAAGGACCGAGTAACTACTAGGACATAAGGTTTCTTTCTAGGACAATAAAAGTATTCTAAATTGTGCACAGTTCTGTGAATACACTACAGAATTATCAAATAAATAACTTATATGGAATGCGAATTATATCTAAATTAAACTATTAAAATAGAAAAGAAAATGAGGGTCTGGTGAAATAACTTAGCAGACTAAGCGCCTGCTTAGGCAAGTGCAGGGATCAGGGTTCTATCCTTAGCACCACATTCCAGGATAGTGTCATCCCAGGGTATGCTGAACCAGCCACCAAGACAGGTGTGGTGGTGCATGCCTGTAATCCTAGCACTGGGGAGGTTGAGAGAGGAGGATCACTAAGAGTGCAAGCTACGTAGTGAGACCCTGTACAAAATACATAAAAAATAAAGAGGTTGAGGTGGGTGTTTTGTGCTTTGTTTTGTTTTTCTGAGACACAATCTCAATACAAAATCTAAGGGCCAGGGAGATGGCTCAGTGGAATAAGCACTTCCCTGGGAAGCACCAGCACCTGAGTTCAATCCCCGGTTCGGCAAAAAAAAAAAAAAAAATTAAATTAAAAAATAAAATAAAATAAATAAAATAAAATCTAGACTGGCCTCAAACTCAAGGCCATCCTGCTGCCTCAGCCTGACACATGCTGGGATTACAGGCATGCATCAGTGTGCCTGGCTGAGGATGCAATTTTTATATCAGTCAAGGTCCTGAGATAAATCTCTATGGGTTAAAACGTCTGATGGAAGTTGATAGATTATCAGTGAAAAATTAATGATACTGTGGGATTTAGAAGCTCTAAAATGTTTCATCTGGCAAAATGGTTTGCTACTTTGATGCTTGATTTTATTTAGCTCTTCTCCAGTGTATCATTAGTGTTCCCTAGAGAAACAGAAACAATAGGAGGATGTGTATGTGCACAGATTTATTTTTGGAAATTGACTCATGTGATAGGGCTAGCAAGTCTGAAAGCTGCAGGGCAAGCATTTGGGTTGGAGGCTGGGGAAGGGTGGTTGTAGCTTGATGCTAGAGGAAGAATTCCTTTTTCTTCTGGAACTCTTCTTCAGTTCCCTGGATGAGACCCACCCACACTATGAAGGCTGAGGTGTTCTATCTAAATCTACTGATCTAAATGTTAATTTCATCTAAAAAATACTTTTCAAGAGACATGTAGGCTGGTGTCTGACTAAATGCCTGGAGAGTATGGCCCAGCCAACTTGACATATGAAATTAATCATTACACTCACTTATGTGGGAAGAAAGCTAGATTTAATTTTTTTCCTTTGAATTTGGCTTCAAGCAGAAAGAACAAGGCAACTCTTGAGCAGACAGAATCCAGTAATTATACAAGCATTATGTTTAACATTTCTGTCTCAGTTACTTTTCACTCATTGTAGGGACAAAATACCTGACACCCAAATTTAAGGAAGGAAATATTTATTTAGGCCACAGTGAGTGGAGGTTTCAGTCTATACTCAGCTGGCTCCAAAGCAGAGTGTCACATGGTGGTACAGGGCAACCATTCATGGTGGCAGCAAAGAGTGAAAAGCAAAAAGAGTGGCAGCAGCTCCCCACCTTATACTGTAATGCAGAGTACTTGACCCAGGGCATTCACACCCATAGTGCCAGCACTGGATCATGAATTAAGTACAAAGTCTAGAAGCTTGTCCATGACTACATGCTGCTTTGAGGCAACAATTAGACACAAACTGTGTGATTCTGCCCCTGGACCCCCAAAGACTCATGTAAATCTCTTTATGTAAAAGGCATTTTAGTCCATCATTAAGAGTTGTTAAAGTCCTAAAGTTGTAGACAACTGAATTAGATAAAATATTATAGGCCGTCAGAAAGGGCCGGGCCCTCAAGGAGACAAAGATGGGAGACAAGTTGACTTTGCAATTTGGGAGAGACAGACACTCCCCATGGGCCAGACCTCAAGAAAAAAGATTAGACAAATATAGCTACATACTTTCCTAGGGATGGGCATCAGGAATTAATATTCTAAATAGGTATCAATCACCTTGAAAGAGTTCAAATGAGTTACCAACTCAACCCCAACAGGAAGAGACCCTGTCCCATATTCATGCCCACTTGCTACGTGGCTTCCTCATTGGTACTTGTAATCGCATTGGCTGACTATAGTTGTGTCTCACCTCATGCCCACCTAGTGATGTCCATGTTCTCCACCACCTTAGATCCACCTCACCACATGGTTTTCCTCTATAAAAGTCTCTGGAAGAGACAGCTTCCTGGGGATCACCCACTCAGGGCCCCCCTTCTGTCTCTTTCTTGGACAGAAGCTTTCTTTCCCCTAATAAATATATTCTGCTCATAAACGCCATTTGCTCCTAAAATTCATTCTTTGGTTTTAGAGAACACAAACTCATCCCAAGTACTTTTCAGGTCAAGAGTTTCATTTTTCCCCTATATCATTTGGAGATCATCCACCTATATATCATTTCTCCTATATCATTTGGAGATCAGTTTTTCTTCCTGTGTCATTAACAGTTTCAATATTGCTGAAAAGTCCAGGTCCCAAGTGTCTTCTAAGATCCAAGGCAAATTCTTACCTATGAGGCCCTATACAAATGAAAAGTTAAACACTTTCAACATTCAATGGCTCAATATAAACATTACCATTTCAAAAGGTACAAACAAAGGAATACAAAGCATTGGGACTAACAAGTCCAAAATCTAGCAGGGCAAACATTAAGTCCTGTAGTCCCATGTAGAATATCAGAAGCAATCTGTGGTAAAGTGTAAGCTCTATGGCTCCACCCCTATGGCACTTTTGGTGGTAGCTCCCATGTTAATGACACAGGGAGAAAAACTGATCTCAGGTGGATGAGCTCCCATTTCTTAGGTTGGTTTTTCTCCCTCTTTGTTGTTTCCCTCAGATGATCCATGTTTCTGGCTTTTCCAAACTTCTGAGGTTTCCACTGAGCTTTACATACTGCCCTCTTTGGCACCCAGGCCTTCTTCTGAAATCTAGGTGGAATCCTTCTTAACCTAAGAACTCTTGTATTCTGCAAGCATCTAAAACCAACACTTTGTGGATTTTGCCAAGGTCTGCTGCCAGCTGGAGCAGTAGCCAGGCTTCCTTTGCTCTTGACCTTAGGGGTTGAGGGCCTAGATGACTGAGCACTCTGACCTTGATTCTGAGGAATAAATTCTTCATGCTGGAGCCATTCTGGAACCTGGTGTGGCCTCCACAGCCATTCTGAAACATGGGGCTCTGTGGCTTTCACATAAAGGCAAAGTCCCTCTCTCTTATAATTCTGAGGCTGCAAAGGGTGGAGACCTGCTGCTTCCTGTGATGCCCTCAGGCCATCCTTTCCATTCTCTTGTTCCTTTTTTGGCAATGAAGATCCTCTCAGCTCTATCTTTGTATTCCACAGCTTTATTGGAGCTTCCTTTCTAGCCAAACTCACATTTTAAATCATCCTGCTGGGCTCTTAGTTCTTGATTATTAACATAAATCTGACTAAAAGTCCCCAACAGTAGCCATGCTGCTGCCTGAAAATTCAGCTGCTTTCAAATTCTTTTTATCAGATTAATCAGTTTGTTGTGCTTAATCTGAGTCTCAGACAAAGTCTCTGGATATGAGCAAAATGCAAACAAACTTTCTGCCAAGCCGTACACAAATGATCTGGAATCCAACAACCAATGTAGTCTTCCTTTTAACAGACCCCCCCTCCCCCAGCTTGGTCTTCACAGGCAGGATTTTTTTTTATCAGCATTCTGGTCTTCTGAACTCTGACCAGAATCTCCCACACAGAACAGCCAAAGCTGATCCAGTGCTTTTCTTATATGCAAAATCTCTGAACTTTTGGTGTCTCTTCCCATAAGCCTTTCCCAAAAGTTTATAATTCACATGGTCAGGTAGTCACAACAATGACCCCATACTCCATACCAAATTTTGTCATAGTTACTCTTCTCTCATTGCTGGTGCAAAATGCCTGATACCCAAAATGAGGAAGGAAAGATTTTATTTAGCTCACAGTTTGTGGAGGTTTTAGTCCATAATCACCTGGCTCCAAGGCAGAGTGGCACATGGAAAAGGGCAGCAGTTTGTGGTATTGGAAAACAGAAAAACAGCAATAGCAAAAAGGGAGGAGCAGTGGCTATAGCACCTAGCAAGCCTGTCTCTCTTCCTTATATTATATTGAGGCTACTCATCCCAATGTGGAGTAGCACTCACTAGCAGCACTCACACCCATAATCCCAGTGGGTCATGAGTTAATCATAAACTCTAGAAGTCTGCCACATGACTGAATGAGGCTTTGGGGGACAAGTAGGCACAAACCATAATAATTTAAGAGCTTAATTTCTTTGTAAAAGAAAAATTAAAGTATGCTATTATTATAAATTCTTTGAAAGTCAAAGTAGAATAAAATAACAAAGGCATGGTGGCACATACCTATGATCCCAGAACTTGGGAGGCTGAGGCATGAAACTTGCACAAGTTCAAGGCCAGCCTGGACTACTTAGTGAGACCCTATCTCAAACAAACAAACAAACAAAAAAAAAGGCCTCCTTCGAGTGGCGGGGATGGCAGCAGGCGCTGAATGAGAGGCACCGGGCTGTTTGGGCTGGCTGCGGTAGTGGCGGAGTGTGAGGCTGGTGTCGTCCTCCCAACCTCTAAGGCGACTGCCGCGGTGCCCAGGAATAATGTATTTGTGGACCTGGACATGAAGTAATCAGTCCTCTCTTGCTGTTGACATAGGGTCAGGGACTGATGAGGGAAGCATGGACCTAATGAATGGACAAGCAAGCAATGTTTTTTTGGTTTTTTTTTTTTTTGTCTTTTTGAGACAGGGTCTCACTATGCAGTTCAGGCTGGCCTTAAGCTCACTTTGTAGCTCAGGCTGGTCTCGAACTTACAACAATCCTCCTGCCTCAGCCTCCCGAGTGCTGAGATTACAGGCCTGCGCTCCCACGCCCAGCTACAAGCAAGCAATGTTAATGTCCCAGCTACTGCTTCTGAGAAAAGTAGCAGCTCTGAATCATTAAGTGACAAAGGATCTGAACTGAAGAAAAGCTTTGATGCAGTGGTATTTGATGTTCTTAAGGTTACACCAGAAGAATATGCGGGTCAGATAACACTAATGGATGTCCCAGTATTTAAAGCTATTCAACCAGATGAACTCTCAAGTTGTGGATTTGGTAAAAAAGACAAGTACAGTTCTGCACCAAATGCAGTTGCCTTCACGAGGAGATTTAATCATGTGAGCTTTTGGGTCGTTAGATTCTTCATGCTCAAACACTGAAAATTAGAGCTGAAGTTTTGAGCCACTATATTAAAACTGTTAAGAAACTGTATGAACTGAATAATCTTCATGCACTTATGGCAGTGGTTTCTGGCTTACAGAGTGCCCCAATTTTCAGGTTAACTAAAACATAGGTGGTGAGGAAACAAACTTGGGGGTGGAGAGGAGACTAATCTCTGTATAAGTTAATAGCTGTGTCTCTGAAAAGAAATGAGACACATAGAAAAAATTCAGTTGACTTTGGGTATAAGGTAGGTGGGAAGCATCAAGGATTAGTCAGGATAGTTTGTAACTGAGTGATATCCTAAATTAAAGAAGTTAAAGTCATTTGATTTGTGATTTTTATTTTAAAAAATCAATCCCAAACTACAGAATCGTTGAAAAACAAAAAAGTTATTTTGTAAGAACTATGTGAATATTGATTGCCATGTTTATGTTAGGTAACTGTTAGGTAACTATTGTTATTCTTTATAAAAGGAGAATGCTATGTTGGAGAGTTATTTTAGGCTTTAATTACTAATTAACTTGTTCACTCATTAAATGCCTTCATTATGATGAATATGCCAGATCTGATCCTGGCTAGATACTGAGACAGAGTAAAGAAAGTTAGCTTTTTTGCAGAAGCATTTAGACCAACACGGAGAGAAAATAAGTCAATAATTTCAGTGTAATACAATACAAAAAAAATATGTTCAAGAAATAACCTAGGGTTTGGGGAAAGACCATCTAGGTCTGTTAGTTTGAATCTGAGAAAGAATCACAGTAGCCTTGAAAGATTTGAGTTAAGCTTTAATCTGCTAAATTGACAAATAAACTTAATAAAGGCATTTCAGGAGAGGAGTACGCAGCATGCAAGGTAATGGCAAAATGTCCAAATGAGGTATCAGCTTTGGTTAAATCAGGAGGGAGTGCTCCATTCCGGAGTTACCTGTGTGCTGGTGATACTCAACACTATAAAGATGTATGAGGCTTCTGCAGTAGAATATGCTGAAGAATTCTTTTTCAATGTAGAAAGAAAAAGATGCCAGTTAAGACACAGAGAAATAAGAATCAGAATATTGTGTTTTTTTTTATCATCTAGAATAAGAATATTGTAATAATGAAGACCAGAACAGAAGTGAGTAGTTCACAGAGGTGAGCTTCACTGCAGCCAGCCAGCCACTTTGTGTAATAGCTTTTGTTTTGATCTTTGTTTTGTGTTCTTGTTATTGATGTTTAAAATTATTTTATAGTCTGCGTACACTTTTATGTCTTGTATTTTCACAAGTGAATGGATGTGGTTTACTTACATTTCTTACCACTCATGGCCATTCTAAAGAAGTAATCACCTTTGTAAAGGATGCCAGAGAGTGGCTTATGGCGGGTGGGGGAGATGCACACACATACAAGAAAGGAGAATGACTTATGAGAAAATGAATTCAGGAATACAATAAAAAATGAAAGATAAAACATATATATATATATTTAATATAAATCTTTATCATTCTGAGTTATTTTTTAATTTGAGTTTAATCTAGAACAATTTCAGAAATAGAGGAAATAAGAAAGATTATATAGTAATATTTATAACATTTATTGAGAAAACTTATTACAAAACAAATGTGAGTTATCTATAGTATATAGTAGAATACTATCACTTTTATTTTATTTTTGTTTTTGATCAGGGTCTTGCTATGCAGTTTGGACTCATACTGATCCTCCTGTCTCAACCTCCCTAGCACTGGGACTACAGGCATGTGATACCATACCCAGTTTTGGGGCCAGCACAGCATGCAGTACTGGGGATCAAACTCAGGATCTTGTGTTTGCCAGGCAGGTGCTTAGACTGCTAAGCTGTCTCCCTAACACTCTTTTTTTTTTTTTTAAATACTATTACTTTTTGATCATGGTATCTCCCCTGCCAGGCGTGGTGGCGCATGCCTGTAGTCCCAGCACTAGGGAGGCTGAGGCAGGAGGATTGTTGTGAGTTCGAGACCAGCCTGAGCTACAAAGTGAGCTTAAGGCCAGCCTGAACTGCACAGTGAGACCCTGTCTCAAAAAAAAAGACAAAAAAAAAATAAAATAAAATAAAAAAATACTATTACTTTTTATACAATGAGGTAAGTCAAGAGAATCAAAGGTCCTTACATTTCCTACTGCTAGCCTTCAATAGACACAAATAACAGTGTTTTGCTCTCTTCAATATTCTCTTCTTCATTATTCCTCCCTTTTTCTCTGTATGTGTGTGTAGTGTGTGTGTGTGTGTGTAGTGTGTATGTATGTGTAGTGTGTGTGTGTGTGTGAGAGAGAGAGAAGTAAGTCAAGAGAATGTAAGTGAGAGAGTGTGAAACTTTTACACTCACCTCCATCATTCACAAGTGCTTTCTCTGCAAACTTAAGTTGGCAATGAATTTCTGCAGTGAAAACATTTTCTCTGAATTATGGTTCAAACCCAGCCTTTGTTTATCATGAGGATCACATGCATGGAAGATAATTATTAGCAGATAGTGTACTAAGCCACAGATAGTTGAACTTCATCTACTCTAAATGTTACCTGCAAGACAGAGAAGAAAATGAATGTGGGCATACTGTGTACCATGTTCAGAGATGAATCAAAAACTTAATACAATAGTTTTTCAAGGGAGTCAATATTTTCTATGTTTCTATTAGATTGGCGAACTAAACTCAGAGAGGTTAACAACATTGTGCTATTTGGGAAGCTTTCTACTTCCAAAAGACTGTCTTTGAAATTTTGAATCTAGCAGTAATATGTAAATGTGGCTCTATTGCCAAAATAAGATTTTTGATCAGGTACTATGAGAATACATGGATTCTTAGAATTCAATTTCCTGCATGTCACAAAATTTGGGATAAATCCTCACAGTGGAATTCATCACAGGATGGACCTCAGATTTTTGTTCTGAGCTGCTGAGTAAATGGTGGTATAACTGACTGAGACTGAGAGGATCGAGAAGCAACTCAGTTGGGAAGTTTCCAAAATGTGCTATTCTTACTGTCAAGTTCATCCCTTGTACTCCCTCATTAATCCTATCATTTCTACTCCAAATATGCCCCAATTCTAGTATTCCCATGACTTGCCTCCTCCATGTGTCAGTGCACACTGAACCAGAATACAGAAACTTCTCAAAATGGGAAATTTATGGCAGAGAATTAATTACAGAGACGGGAAAGTGAGAAACCAAACGCGATAACCCAGAGACACCTCCAGTAAGAAGCTGTGCCATGCTTAAGCAGAGGACAAAAGGAGGAAGAGAGGAGTCATGGACACCTCGGGGAAGCTGGGATCTTACTACACCAGGAGAAACAGCTCTGTGTCTGCTGAAGACGCTGCATCTCTGTCTTTCTGTGTCTGTCTGTCTATGTCTGTCTCTCTCTCTCATACACACACATGTACAGAGAAGGAGGGAGAAATACTGAAGAGAAGAAAAAAGGAAAAGTACCTGTCTTCCTTATTTTTACTTTGCCACCTCTCCAATAGTGCCTAAAACCAGTCAGAAGTGAGGCAACAAGGAACTAGAAAATGTAGAACATAAAATGCCCAACTATATAGAACAAGAGAAGGGAGAATTGATCTATGAGCAAATAGGTCTAAATGCCACATACCCTGGCTCATCCATCATCTCTGGAATGGCCTATTGCCATAATATCAGTGATCATCCTCTGCCTCCACCCTGGCCTCTCCTGCTGTTAGGCCCAGAAACCCAACAATACAATGGTTCATTGTTAAAGAAAATCTTTTCTGTCTCTTTTGGGCTGACAGTGAGCTCTACTTTGCAGTGAATCAGAGATGAGGGCTGCTTCTGAATCATGACTTCTCATGTCTTTATGTGCTGCTGCCATTTGCATGGTCAACACTTGGTCATTGGTGTGTCTGGATTGTGGCTTTTGGGAAGAGAAAACTGGAATATCAAAGGCAAGGGACTTCTTTTACCAGTGACTCACATGAAATGTGAGAAATGTCACTTTGTTCACATTCTACTGGCATATACTTAGGTATATACCCACATGCAGCTGCAACACAAACTGAAAAATATTGCTGTTAGCAGAGGAATTAACTGCACCCAGGAAGCAGAGGTAAAATTTGGAGACACAATAATATTCCCTAAAATGTGAATGTATCAGTTTTTGGATACCATAATGAAGTACCTGAGACAATCAATTCAAAGGAGAAAGATTTATTCCAGGTCACAGTTTGGAAATTATGGGCCCTGTTGCTCTTGGGCCCATGACTAGTGGAACACTGTGGTATAGTGCACGCATGCCCAAGCTGCTTACCTCATGGCATCCATATCCTTAGAAGGCACACTTCTTAATGATCTAAGACTTAACCCTATTATCTGTAGAGAGCTGCGAGTAGCCACGCCTTAAAGACACAGCCACACCTTAAAGACACAGCCACACCTTAAAGACGGTGCTGGCTTCCTCTTTCATCCTCACCTGGGGGTGGATGCTCTCCATAGCAAATAACTTCTCGTTTTGGCTAAGGCTAAGGACTAGGGCGTTGTTTCCGTGTACCTGGACCTATTGGCTGTGCCCACGTGGTACTCCGGGGTTGGACGCCCACTGGTTCAAAAGCCATGAGCGGGCTTCCCCTGGGAGAGACTAGAGGGAGGAAGAAGAGAGAGGAAGAGAGGAGGAAGGAGGAAGGGACGGGAAGAAGAGAGGAAGAGAGGAGAAGGAGGAAGGAGAAAGCAAGAAAGCTAGCTAGCAGGAGAAGTAGTATTGTATAGGGGTCCTGAATAAACCGTGGAAAGAAGAGCTGGTTGTCGCGTCTTCCTTGCTGGCGAGGTTGCGCACGACAATTATCCCCACCTTCTAAAACTTCCACACCTACCAATGGTACCATTGTCTGGGGTAGACATGAGCCTTTGGGAAACATTCAAGATCCAACCTATAAGCCAGGTGAGGCTGAGGCAGGAAGATGACCACAAGTTCACGACAGCCTGGGATACATAATGACCTCAACACTAGCCTGGAATTTGTAGCAAGATTCTGCCTCAAACATACGAAGAAAAAGGATCTAAACTATAGCACTATATTACAGTTAGTATCCAGGATGTTCCTTTCTCCATACAAGTCAGATCAGGTCTCTTTTGCTCACAACTCTTCAAAATCTTCCCATTACCCTTATGCTTAAACCTAACTTCCCTGTCATAGAATATAAGGCTCTTAAAGTTCTCATAGCTGTCCACCTCTTTGATTTCCTCCCTACCACAAGTAGTGGGATCCCTGATTTAAAGCATTTTTCAGTACCTGAGGTATAAATGTTGTCATCATGGTGGATATCAGGTTTCTAAGGTAATATTACGCTGAACACAAGTTGGGGGAAATGCACAAGTTTGGATCTTCTAACTTAGTAGAAGCTGGCTTCAGCATACCACTGCTTCACTTTCCCTCAAATATTTAAATTTCTCCAGCCACATTAATTTCTTTCTTGTTCCTCTAATACAGTGGTTCTCAAAGTATATCTAGGTACAAGTCATAACAGAAGGTTAAGACAGGAGGATGACGAGTTCTAGCCCAGCTTAGGCAATATGGTAAGACTTATCTTAAAATTAAAACACCAAAAGGGCTAGGTCTGCGATTCCATGCTTCCTAGGTTTAATCCCTAGTACTGCAAAAATAACTAAATATTACAATTCTAATTAATTTCTGGTCATTTTGGAGGATAACATACTTACTGAGACACAATTTACATATCACTTAACCTATCCACTTAATGATATTCACAGTTATGGATTCAACACTATGGAATATTTTTATCATCTCCAAAAGAAATTCTGTATCTGTTAGCAGTCACTCACCCCCATTTCTCTCTACTCCCAGCCCCTGGGTACTGACAATCCACTTTCTGCCCCCATAGACTTGCCTATTACAAACATTTCTTGTAGGCAGGATCATAAATGAGGTGGTCTTCTGTGACTGGAGTAATTATTTTCAGGATTATCTGTGTGTTCCTTGTATCAGTACTTTTTATTGCCAAATAATGCTCCATTGTCTGAATATATCACATTTTGTTTGTGCATCAGTTGACGGCAATAGAGGTCTTTCCATATTTTGTTATCATAAATAGTGCTGCTACACAGTTTTCACTTCTCTTAAGCATAAACTTGGCAGCAGAACTGGTGGTTCATGTGTTAACTGTGTGTGTAAACTTTGAGGAATGACCAAAGTGTTTTTCAAATAGCTGTACCATCGTGCATTCCCAAAGTGGTGCATAGCAACCCCAATCCACCCACATCCTGTCCACATTTGTTGTTTCTTGTTTCATACCTGCACAGTAATAGCCAGGAGGTAGTCATATGGCTAGTGATCCTTTGTGTATCATTGTCATCATCATCATCATCTTCTTCTTCTTCCTCCTCCTCTTCCTCCTTCTCTTCCTCCTCCTTCTCTTCCTCCTCTTCTTCTTCCTTCTCCCCTGCTCCCCTCCTTTTCCCCTCCTCCTCCTTGGTGGAACCAGGGATTCAACTCAGACCCTTATACTTGCCAGGCAAGTGCTTATTCTACTAAACCATCTCCCCAGCCTGTGTATCTTCTTTGCAGAAATAATTATTCACATCCTTTATCTATTCTTCAGTTATTTGCTTTTTTATGTTTGCACTATTCTAGTGCCTTATATTTTTTATTTTATTTGAAGTACTAATGATAAACATAGGGCTTTCCTACTGTGCTACCCTAGAGGATAATTTGTTCAGTTTCCCAGGTTGAGCTTGAACTCATGGTCCTATGGCCACAAATCTTCTAGAGTGTTGGAATAAATGGAATTTATCACCATGCCTGGCTACACATGTTTAGATTGAAATCCTTTATCATGCATATAGCTTGCAAATTTTCCTCTGACCTTAAAAGTTACCCTTTTTACTTACTTAAGAAATCCCTCTGAAACAGTTTTCCACTTTATTTATTTTGTCTGTGCTTTTAAAAAAAAAAATATTTTTTGTTATTTTTATTTTTTTATTGAAGAATAGCAATGAGACAGTTTCAAAGCAAATTAACAGGAAAAATTCAATAATTAACACATTGCAACTTGTTTTTGTAATGGTTTGTTGTTGTACAAGGTGCATACATGATATTCTACTTACAGACACTATTAGAGCAGATGTCTCTAATCAATGAATTAAGAGAATGTAGTTGTATACTTAACTTATTTTTTTAAAGCTGAATTATAGCACAGTTTCAATAATTCATACTTTCTACCTGTTATCTTCCTACTGGTTGTCCATAGTACTAGAAGCATAATATATTGTCCAACTTCTATTAGTGCTAGTCTTGCTTCTCATAGAATTATGCAGAACAACTGCATATTTATCCAAACTGTACTATTTATACAAACACATAATGGTTCTTCCTTTGTGTCCCCCCCCCGTTTTTGCCTAGACCTGTCAAAGATGGGCACTCCATTGTCATTAAACCACTAAATGTGCCCGAACTTGGCGACCCAATCAAACACAGTCTAGCAGTCCACAATCAAAGTGGCTTATCAGAAGAAGTTGTTGACTATAGCCATTTACAGCTCAAATTATTATTATGGCCCCACTTTATATACCTCATTTTTATACTTTTCTGCAGGATGATTAAGACCGAGACAAAGGATGACCTATATAACAAAAATGTAGCTTTTGTATCTGATGAGGTCAGGTAAGTCCCTTCAGGGTATATATTGTAATCCTGTACCTCAGTCTGTAGATCCTTTGTCTGTGTCAGCCATGTGGATGAGTCTCAGCCATTGCTTGACCAGTTTGCTCTCCGTAAAAGCCTGACAGAAAGCTTTCTCTCCATGTGACTCTCCCCAGGCACACTATAGATCATTGATCACCTTCCTCTGTGGCTCCATAATCTCCTTGATCAGAAAATTTGGGGCACAGCTGAGTTCCATGATGTTACACTACAGGTTCTCCTATGTCCTGAGTTTTCACTGACCTTGAAAGGCTTGGGCCAAAATGTTGACTGACCTTGTGGCCCTTCTATTTCTCCAATTTTTGATCTGTGAACTTAGGTTGTTAACCATCCAGAAGAAAAGCTGATTAGTAACCTGCAGCATATGCCGTTCAGTTTGCACTATCTGACTAAACATTTTTTAGCTGTTGTCGTACATTTCAATTTGTATTTCTTCTTTTGACTTCTTATGCTAGGGAGACTATGATATTTGCACCTGTGCATCTGGCTTATTGCACTTATGAGTACATATTCAAGTGGCACCCACTTCAATATAAATGCTTCAAGTTTATAATTCTTTATAACTGAGTAATAGTCTATTCTATAGAAATAACACATCTTTTTCAACCATTCCTCATGTGACAGACATCTTGGTTGTTTCCAAGATGTTGCTATCACACACTGTGCTGCTATAAACATAGGTACACATGTATCACTATGATATGATGTTTTCAATTCCTCTGGGAAAATTCCCAGTAGGGGGATAGCTGGCTTGAATGGGATTTCCACTTCTACTCTTTTGAGGAGCCTCCACACTGATCTCCACAATTGTTGCAGCAGTCTACATACCCACTAGCAGTGGACAAGTGTTCCCTTTTCCCCACAACCTCTCCAACATTTGTTGTTGGTTGATTTCTTTAGGATAGCCATTCTTTCTGGAGTGAAATGGTAACTCAGGGTAGTTTGTATTTGCATTTCACAAAAGGCTAGTGATGTGGAGAAATTTTTAATATATTTATTCGCTTCTTTCATTTCATCCTCTGAGAAGTGTGTATTCATCTCACATGCCCATTTCTAGATTGAGTCTTTAAATTTGAGTGCCCTAATATATCTTAGTTCTTTATATATTCTAGAGAGCAGACCTTTGTCTGATTGCTTATTAGTTAGGATTTTTTCAAAATTTGTGGTTTGTCTTTTCACTATGTTGACAATTTCTTTTGATGTGTGGAAACTCTTCAAAAAGAGTTGATCCTAGTTTTGATTCTTTCAAGTGTTTCCCGTGTGAATACATGTTTGTTCATGAACTCTCTGCCTACCCCTATGTTTTCAAGATTTCCTCCTACTTTCTCTTGAGTGTTTCTGTTTTAATGTTTAGATCTTTAATCCACTTTGACTTTAGCTTAGCGCATGGTGATAGAGCTGGGCCAAGTTTTAATTTTTGGCATGCAGAAAGCCAGTTTTTCCAGCACCATTTCTTAAAGAGGCTATCTTTCTTACAGTAAGTGGTTTGGCCCCTTTGTTGAAGATAAGGTGGCTGAGTGTGTTTGCAGAGGCCTCTGCATCTTCTAATCTGTTCCATTGATCCTCAGATCTATATTCTTGCAAATACCATGTTGATTTTTATCACAGTGGCTTTGTAGTATAATTTCAAGTCAGGAATTGTGATGTCTTCTGCCTTGTCTTTATTGGCCAGGATTGCCTTTGCTACTCTAGGTCTTTTGTGGTTCCAAATAAATTTTAGGAACGATTTCTCTAGGTCTTGGAGGTATGTTGGTGGCAATTTGATAGGGATTGCATTAAATCTGTACAACGATTTTGGAAGTATGGCCATCTTCATGATGTTGGTTCTTTCTATCCAGAAGCATGAATATCTCTGCATTTTCTAAAATCCTCTATAATATCTTTTCTTGGTGTTTTGTAATTTTCCATGAAAAGATCTTTGACATCCATGGTTAAGTGAATTCCAACATATTTCATTTTCCTCAGTGCTATTATAAAAGGTATTGTTTCTATAGTTTCCCTCTCAGTGTGTTTGTTATCTGTGTAGAGACATGCTATTGACTTTTGAGTATTGACTTTGTATCCTGGTATTCTACTGAATTTCCGTATCACTTTTAGTAGTTTCTTGGTGGAATTTTTTGGGTCTTCCAAGTTAAATATCATGTCATCTGCAAATAGTGATAATTTAACTTCTTCTTTACCTATTCTCATTCCTTTTATTTCTCCCTCTTTTCTAATGGCTGTTGCTAATGATTCCAATACTATATTGAATAGGAGGGGTGATAGAGGACATCCTTGCCTTGTACCTGATCTAAGAGTAAAAGATTTCAGATTTTTCCTGTTTAAAATTATATTAGTCACTGGGTTGTCATAGATAACGTTTAACAAATTGAAGTAGAGACCTTCTATTCCAATTTTCTGTAGGGTTTTGAACATGAATGAGTGCTGGACTTTGTCAAAAGCTTTCTCTGCATCAATTGAGATGATCATGTGGTTTTTAGATTTCAGCCTATTAATACAGTGTATTACATTGATAGATTTTCAAATATTGAACCATCCTTGCATCCCTAGGATGAATCCTACCTGGTCATGGTGTAGATTTTTCTTGATGATTTGCTGTATTGTGTTTGCTAGGATTTTGTTGAGGAGTTTTGCATCTATGTTTATGAGGGAAATTGGCCTGTAGTTAGTTCTCTTTTTTAGTTGTGCCTTTCCTTGGTTTTGGAATCAGTATTATACTTGCCTCCAGAAATGATTTTGGGAGGACTGCTTCCTTTTCACTTTCATTGAAGAGTTTGCAGAGTGTAAGGATTATATCTTTTATAAATTTCTTATAGAATTCAGCTGTGAATCCATCAGGACCTGGACTTTTCTTTGTCGGTAGGCTTTTTATTACGTTTTGTATTTCATTGGCTGTTATTGGTTTATTGAGAGTTGTTATATCTTCTTGGTTCAGTTTTGGTAATTTGTATTTTTCTAGGAATCTGTCCATTTCTTCTGTGTCTTCTATTCTGTGAGTGTAAAGATTCTCGAAGTAACTATTGATAATCTTCTGAATTTCTACTTGGTTTGTGGTGATTTCACCCTTTTCATTCTGTATTGCTTGTATTTGAATTTTTTCTTTCCTCTTTTTGATGAGGTTGGCTAGAGGCTCATCAACTTTATTTAGTCTTTCAAAGAACCAACTTTTTGATTTGTGAATTCTTTGAACTGTTTTCTTTATCTCAATTGAATTAATTTCTGCTCTAATCTGTATGATTTCTTCCCGTCTTTGGGCTGTGGGTTTGGTTTGCTCTTCGTTTTCTAGATGTTGGAGGTGCAACATTAGGGTGTTTATTTGTTCCTATTCTGTTTTCCTAATGTGTGAGTTCATACCTATGATTTTCCCTCAAAGAATGGCTTTCATCACATCCCATAAATTCCTATAACTGTCTGTGCTTTTAATGTTATAATTATGAAAATGATTGAGGAATCTAAGATCACACAAGTTTATGTTTTCTACTGAGGTTTTAATGGTTTATCTTTGATTCACTGGAATGGTCTTTCAATCCATTTATGTTTTTGTTCGGAATTGAATTTTGTATATGGTATAAGGCAAGGGACCAACTTCACTCTTTTGGGTAGAGAAATCGAATTGTTTTAATGCTATCTTTTGGAAACATGAGCCCTTCCCCTTTGAACTGTCTCAGCATACTTGCTGAGAATCAAACCATGTGTGGGTTTATTTTGGGACTTTGAACTTCACTGCATTGATCTCTATATCTATTCTTCTGCCAGTGATTCTGGTTCTTCTACTCAATGTACATTTACTCATATCTCAGGGTCCATTTCATTGCACAAACATAACTCTTATTCCAAGACAATTTACCTCCATGCTTATACTCAGGTTTCTCTTCAGATCGCATAAATCTTTTGCCTTTTACCTCCATGCTTTCCATTCTAAAATTCACAAAGTATGTTAGTTCACTATCTTAGAAGACAGTCAGACTGCACATTATATGATATCACTGTACCTATTGCTTAAAATGAGTGGAAACTTCTGAATGTGAAAAGAAAGTACTAGGTGGTTTCAGCCAGCTAAACAGTAATATTAAAATGAAGATTGTTTTACCTATATTTTAAATTGATAGCTATCCCTTCCAAAAACTAGGGGAGAAAAAGAGAGGGAGGGAGGGAGGGTGGGAGGGAGAAAGAGAGAGAGAGAGAGAGAGAGAGAGAGAGAGAGAGAGAGAGAGTCAGAGTCATAGGTACAATGTAATTAAAACATTTGGAGACAATTACTTGACAATGTTATGGAAAATTTTTAGCATCTTGCTGAAAATTTAGCTGACTAGCTCTCTTGTCTTCTGCAGAATACAGTGAATGGCTCTTCCTAGGAAGTGACAGTGCCATACTCTGACAGCACCCTCCACCATCCTATACTGCTGTCCTCACACCTGCGGTCCCAGATATACTCACATGTGAACAACTCACGTGGATGAAAATAGTGACTTTCTCTTTTGTCCAAAGAGAGAATGATTGACTCTACATACTGTGAAATGGAAATATCAAGTTTCTTTGAATGTAGCCTTGAGCGGCATCCTAAAGTCCAGAAATCCTCATTTAAAGACCTAACCATTTATTGAATGTTCGGACTGACCAGCTTAGGTGCACTGGGTCTTACAGCCCCCACTCAGACCACGGGTGTAGGAATGGGAGCAACAGTGGCATTTGGCAGCTTCTGTAGTATAATACTGTTATTTTTGTGGGTTTTACAGTACAGTACTGCTGTAGTATGTTCTGTTATACACTACACTGTTACATGTAAGAGTTTTGTAAATAAAGGTAAATTTATTAAGGTGGAGATTTCTTTGGTCATTTCTTTGTTCTCAATATTATAATGTACATACTATACACTCGTTTAGCAACCTAGTCCAAGGAAAAGAACCCAGTCATTAGTTGAAGAATGTTTTTAATTGTATGTCAACAAGTTCAACATAATATCTGGGGCTAGGGAGATAGCTCAGCTGCCCAAGTGCCTGCCTAGAAAGCTCAGGACGAAGTTTGATCCCCGGTACTGCATGCTATGCTCTGGAACTCCAGGTGCACTGAGCTGGCTACTGAAACCAGAGATGATGGTGCACACTTGTAATCCCATTGCTGGGGAGGCTGAGACAGGAGGATCACTACTGAGCTGCATAGTGAGACCCTGTGCCAAATAAATATATAAATAAATGATTAAAATCAACAATATCTACTGTGATTAATCTGAGAGACTTCAATAGATAGCACTCTATCCATTGACTTAAATTGTGCTTGCCTCTTTTTTTATTTTTTGGTGGAACTGGGGACTGAACTCAGGCCCTTGTTCTTGCCAGGCAAGCACTTATTCTATTGAGCTTTCTCCCCAGCCCGTGCTTGCCTCATTTTTAGAAGTACCATTTTAAATTTTTGTTGTTGAGACAGAGTTGCTTTAGGTAGCTGACCCTGAACTTACTGTGCAGCCTAAGCTGGTCTCCAACTTATAGTAAACCTTCTGTTTCAGTCATTTGAGAGCTGGGAGTAAAGGCATGAGCCATTTTTTCAGTTTTAACTCAATAGTATGCAAGCACTTTTTTTCAAGTACATTTTCAGTTTTCAAAACCATGTGTTATTTACAGAAAATAGAATTAATGTGTTTTTGATTCATTTACACTTAACTCATTGAAAAATTCCTGTTAAGCCACTTGGTATTCAAGGACTTTTCAGTTTTCTAAATAAGTTCCCAAAAGCCTTCTTAAAGATATGAAATGGTGTTAAATAAATATGTACATGAGTTTCCAAACCATATTCATATTTTCTCTTTAGAATTTCCAACTATAATTAGTAAAATGTGCTTTCCTCCTAGCCAGAAAGAGATTAATGTGTGAAAATTTATCATTTGTCAGTATAAGAAAACCGAAATTTACAAATATGAAGTTTTAAATATCAGTCAGCAAATAATTTGGTTCATGAATATGCTGCAAAATAATGTCAAAATTTTAGAAGAAAGTGAATTAGCAATTAGTGGCATATCTTAGGTGTTGTGTACTTTTATATATATATATCTTTTGTATATATATATATATATACATATCTTTTATATATAAGAATTTAATTTTTAGGAGATGGGTATTTTCATTACATTTTCAGAAATGAGAAAAATGAGGCTCAGACTAGCTAAATGATCTCAAAAAATGCAAAGGTTTATACGACCCTTAAATCCCTGTTTCCCCTGGAAAGCACAAGGACCTGAGTTCAATCCCTG
>PVKA01009070.1:0-69959 GCA_004027165.1 Ctenomys sociabilis
GCGAACAAATATATGAAAAAATGTTCCACATCGCTAGCCATTCGTGAAATGCAAATAAAAACAACACTGAGATATCATCTCACTCCAGAAAGAATGGCTATCATAAGGAAATCAACCAACAACAAATGTTGGAGAGGTTGTGGGGAAAAGGGAACACTTCTCCACTGCTGGTGGGAATGTAGACTAGTACAACCATTGTAAGGTCAGTATGGAGACTCCTCAAAAGAATAGGACTAGAAATCCCATTCAAGCCAGCTATCCCCCTACTGGGAATTTTCCCAAAGTATTTGGATACATTATATCATACAGATATATGTGTACCTATGTTTATAGCAGCACAATGTGTGATAGCAAAATCTTGGAAACAACCAAGATGTCCATCACATGAGGAATGGTTGAAAAAGATGTGGTATTTCTATATAATGGAGTATTATTCAGCTATTAAGAATGATAAGTTTGAAGCATTTATACTGAAGTGGATGCCACTTCAACATATACTCATAAGTGAAATAAACCAGACACACATGTGTAAATATCATATAGTCTCCCTAGTATAACAAACGAGAAGCAGAAATACAAAAGGAAATGTACAACAAGTAAAATCCATTGAGTCAGATAAGGCAAAGTGAATGGCATATGCTGCAGGATACTAATCAGCTTTTCTTCTGGATGGTTAACAACCTAAGATCCCAAGTCAGAGTTGGAGAAATAGAAGAGCCACAAGGCCAGCCAACATTTTGGCCCTAGCCTTTCAAGGTCAGCGAAGACTCAGGACATAGGAGAACCTGTACTGCAACATTGTGAAACTCAGGTGAGCTCCAAATTTTCTGAACAAGGAGATTATGGAGCCACAGAGGAAAGAGATTGAAGCTCTAAAGTGTGCCTGGGGAGAGTCACTTGAAGAGAAAACTTTCTCTCAGGCTCTCACAGAGAGCAATCTGGTCAAGCATTGGCCGTGACTCATCCACATGGATGACACAGACAAAGGAACTACAGAATAATGTACAGGACTACAAGATAAACCCTGAGAAGACTTAAATGACCACATAGAAAATATAAAGTTCTTGTGTTGGTATATAAGCTTTGATCTACCTAGGTCTTAACCATCCAGCAGAAAAGTATAAAAATGAAGTATACATCGTGAGCCCATAATATTAAGCTGAGCTGTAAATGGATATGGTCGAAAATTTCTTTGAATAACTCACTATGGTTGCAGAATGCTGGACTGCGTTGGATTGTGGTGTCGAGTTCTAGCACCTAAGTTAGTTGAATGTCAATGGAGTGCCCACTTTTGACAGGTGTAGACAAAGGAAGGGTTGTAGAAAGAAAAAATCATCATGTGTGTGTATAGACAGTACAGTTGGGTTAGATAACGCTGTGCTCCTACATAATTCTATGAGAGGCAAGATCTGCACTAATGGTGGTTGGACAGGATATTATGTCGGCTTTTAGTGCTATGATCATCCACTAGGTAAATAATTATTGAATCTTTGATATAATTCAGCTGTATAAAAACCTGTAAATATAATATGTATGCACCTTGTCCAATACCAAAACGTTACGAAAACAGTTTGCAATGTATTATTTCATCAACTCTGTATGGTTATGGTGTTTTGAAACTGTCTGATTGACATTTGTATTTCAATAAAATAAAAATAAATGGAAAAAAATTATAAAAATATAAAAAATAAAAATAAAAATAAAAATAATTTTTTAAAAAAGAAAATGTGCACTTTTAGTTTAAAAAATGTTGATCAGAATAATGTAGCTCAGATTTTCCTTATTATTAGCCCAGGGCTCAGAGAGAGAAAGTGGGGATTTTGTTTGCTTTTTTTTCCCCTAGGGGTAGAGAAGACTCCCACCTGGAACCACAGGAATGTGGGAAACAGGGTTGACGAGGTTGAAACCATAAAAGCTGCCACAGGGGATCCAATGAGAGATTTCTTTCCATGCATTATAGCCTCTGTGAAGGATACAAGTATCATTTTTGTGATAGGAAGAGAAAATCAGTTGGCCAAAACTCAAATTCCAAATGGGCACCTCATTCTGCACCAGGTAGATATTATGCTGCAGATTTCAATCAAGGATCTTCTGTGAATGGCAGTATGGTAAAGTGGGAAAAAAGCAGAATGCACAACTATGAATTCTGAGCCTGAGTGTGTTCACTGAGCATTTTCACAGACCACACCCCTCACTTTCTCTATACTGTATTCTTTTATGTTCCTAACGATCTCATCCTGGGATTTATCAGGTCAATGATACAAACAAGGAAACTAGGCACAGGCAGGTTGGATAACTATGTCACACAACTGGAACGTGAGGGACTGGGATGTGCTATTCTTTTTTGACAAGCTGAGAATAAACTAGACTAGATCCAGTGTGTCTTGCCAGGTCATTAAGCTATGAGTATTGAAGAAGGAAACCAGTGAAAAGCCCAACATAGCTTTTACAACCTGGAAGAAAAATTAATTTCTTTATGATGTCTCCTGATGCCTTTATTTCTTCCTCTTCCTCTTCTTTCTTCTTCCTCTTCTTCTTCCTCTTCCTCTTCCTCTTCCTCCTCCTCCTCTTCTTCTTCCCCTTCCCCTTTCCCTCCCCTTCCCCTTCTCCTTCACTAGCTTCAGACTCATGCAACATTAACTTCTGAGTCAGCATGTGGTTGCAACAGTCAGACTGCCTCTCTTTTAGTCATTAACTGCCTGTTCTAGAACAGTCTTTTGTCCTTTGTGAGAACCTTACTTTCACCTCTCATATTATACATCTGCTTAAATTCAAGTGATTAAATTTGAGTGACTTATTATTTCTTGATGTAATTTTATTAATTCTCCAAATTTTTAAAAATATTTCTATCATTCAAATTTATTAGTCTTCTAAACATACCTTTGTATTGATTGATTAAATTGGCATATTGTTTCACTGTTTTATAGTGTTCTTTAAAAAGATTACTCACATTACAAAAAAAGTTTTTGTTAGAAAAGCACTACTTATTTAGTACCTAAGTACTAGAAAGTATAAATAGGAGAACAAAAATTCTAATTCATTCCTCCCTTTCAGAAGCAATATAATTTTCACATTTAAAAAACAGTCTTTATGAGAGATTTAAAATATCTAAGGAACACATATTATTCACTAACAAAAACAAAAATATAAAGCAAAAATAAATCCACAAACAAAATAAGGAACAAGTGAGCCGAGCTCACATTTTTTTTCTCAAAGTGCCAACCGATCCTCAAAAATGTGCTCAGCGTCACTGAGTCACTGATCATCAAGATTCAAATAAAAACCACAATAATATCATGTCATAGACTTTAATGGCATTATCAAAGGATAAGAGACAACCCTGTTGGCACAGATAAGAATAAAGAAGTAACCTTCAAGCGTTCCTGTCCCGAATACTATGTGAAGGGTCACAGAAAATGGCATGGGGGCTCCTAAAAAGAAAAAGGAAGATAAGCACTTGCCTGGCAAGTGCAAGGGCCTGAGTTAAATCTCTGGTTCTGCCAAAAACTAACTAAATAAAAAGATTTAATAGAAAATAAAATTACCATGTGATCCAGAAATTCCACCTATAAATATCAAATGGAAGAAAATTAGCATGACACGGACATTTGTGTCTTTTTTTTTTTTTTTTTTTTTTTTGTCTTTTTTTTCTTTTTGGCTGGTTCAGGCTGCCTTAATGGCAGGTCTGGTGAGGCATGGTGAGCTGCGGATCAAACTGTGGTCCCTTGTGCCTGACTGGGTTTGCCATAGCAGGCGCTTAAACAACTGAGCTAACGCGCAGGCCCCTGACATGTACATCTTATCGGCATTCACATCCTGGTTTACATAAAGGATGACTCTGCAAAGAAAATTTGGTAAGAGGTACATGATAAAATATTACTCAACCAGGTAAAAGAATGAGGCTTGTCATTTCTGAAAATATGATGAGCTCAAAGTGTACTATGTTGATCCAGAAAACAGATGCTACGTGAAATCACTTTTATATGGAATCTGAGAGAAGTCTGATTCATAAAAACAGTGTAGAGTACTAGTTATGGAGGTGTAGGGATAGAAGAAAGGAAACCACAGGTTTCTGTTATCAAGACAAAATTTCATTTGAGATTTACTGAGCCCTAAGGATTCAAAGCACACCTGGGAAAACTATATACTTTTAATAACAATAATAATAGCAATAATGCCGGGCGTGGTGGTGCATGCCTGTAATCCCAGCACTCGGGAGGCTGAGGCAGGAGGATTGTTGTGAGTTCGAGACCAGCCTGAGCTACAAAGTGAGCTTAAAGCCAGCCTGAACTGAATAGCGAGACCCTGTCTCAAAAAGACCAAAAAAAAATAAAAATAAAAAAATAAAAAAAAAAAAACCAATAATAATAATAGTGCCCTATTTGGTTATGTTATAATATATTTTACCAATCTTCAGTTGTTAAACATATAGGTTGTTCTCTCATTTATTATAAAAATTATTTAGTATTCTGAACTTCTCACTGCTGAATAGTTTTCAGCAATCCTGTTTACTTCCTTTACTTCCTTTTTATAGCACTGGTTCATATGGCTGTGAATGTTTAGGAATTATTTTAACTACTTTTTAAGTCTTAAGGATTTTTAATATTGAATCACTATGTATATATAATCTTCCTAAGATTATACTCTCACTAATATAGTTTGAACTGCTTATAATGCCAACGATCATTTTTCTTGACAAATATTTAATTTTTACATTACATGGCCCTCTTCCTGGCAGAGTGACAGTTTTGCTTCCTGCCTTGGTTCTTGGTGCTCCCCAAAGCTACCTGATGCCATGTGGTACGCCTGATTCTTCCAACAACTTCCCTGCTATGGTCACAACCTTGCCATAGCTGATGGGGCATGAGTAGCATCGCCCTGAGCTTCAGACCCTTCCGCGTTATTTGATTTCCTGCACCTTACTCCATGGAATGCTTTCCCTGCTCCCATATTTGTTTCAATACAAAGTTGGGTGTTGACATGAAGCTTGCCTTCAGAATATTTGTTTTCAAGATCGAGAACTCAGTCTTTGTTCTGTTAACATCTTGAGTTAAAATTCTTTGTCATGGGGCCGGGGAGATGGCTCAGTGTAATAAGTGTTTCCCTGGGAAGGGCCTGAGTTTAATCCTCATTCCGAAAAAAAAAATACTTTGTTATGCTGGATCCTCCTTCATATAAATTGAGCCACACTCAGGGGCTTTGCCCACTGGACATCACCATGCCCTTCCAGGTGTGATAGCCAAATTGATACTGTCAAATGGCTCCTGGGGAAAGTAAGACTAGCTTAAGTCGTATAGATGGCAGAGTACTAAGCAAACCGACGTCATCTCAGGTTGCCTTTAAAAAGGACACTATGTCCTGCTCGGGATAAGCAAGGCTCTTGCGTCATGCCTCTGCATACCTCAGAGTTACATAGTTTAATATACTGATCAAATAGAAAGCTTCAAGCATGGAGTAACTCAGATAGTAAAAGAACTACAGGTTCCTCACAGAAGGTCAGGTCGGTGGAATGGAGTTTGCTGTGTAGAAGAATGATAAAGAGCAATTTACTTTGTGTTTCTTCGTGAAGAAGAACAAGGGGAGCTTCAGACAGAAAGACACAGTTCAATATGAAGTGAAGAGCGAGGGGCCTCAGCGTGTGGGGCCTCCCCATGGCACGTTTAGGCAGACACAAACTCTGAAGGCTTTGGAAGAAATCCGATGCTGGAAGCTCCTGACAGATAGTAGTATGTTTCGCTCTTTCTTTTAAAATCTTTTAATGCTTTTGGTGTTTGGTGTTTTTTTGGGAGGCTGCCCTCCTGCCACTTCAGTTAAACAGTGTCACCAAGCCCCAGAATGCTGGATGGGACGAGGTCCAGTCACGTTCTTGTCAACAGCACACGGGTATCACATGTATGCTGATGTCCGTCAGTGCGGAGCCCTCGGATGTGCTCAAACAACAGTGATATCTGTATCGATCCTCTCGTGCTGTAAAAATAAAATAGTAAAACTGCATAATATGATTCATTTCTTTTAAGAGATTAAATGTTTCTTTAAATTGGCCTATGAAACAATCATGGGCTGATGTTTTTTCATCACAGGTAGCCACATCCTGAAATAAACCTCCCTTAACTTAGGGTCCCATTTGGTTTTTTAAAACTTGACTTCTTAAATTCAAAACTATTTCTTGTTTGTTATGGTTGTGTTTTTAGACTTTTCCGAGCGCCTCCTGCAGTCACGGGGTGGGCTTCTAAAGTTTGTGATTGGTTCATGTCAGTGCATGGTAATTAGCTTATTTACATATCCTGTAATGCATATACATATCGATGATCAGCATAGGAATACGGCGTGTGCGCTACACTTGCCCTAAGATGGGCCTTCAGCATAAGCTGTAAGGGAGGGAAAGAGGCTCGGTCCACTCTGCCCTTTTTGCTCTTGTTGCTCTTGCCATCTTCCACCGCCGTGGACGGCTGCCCTCTGCCATGTGCCTCCCTGCCTTGGAGCTGGCCAAGTCTGGGCTGAATCCTCTGCAAACTGTGAGCTAAATAAACCTTTCTCTCTCTAATTTGGGTGTTGGCTGTTTTGTTTGAGCAAAGAGAGAAAAGTAACCAAGACACTGGTTTTATTGCACTCAGGAGCTAGCGGAGTGTGTCGCGCACTTAAGGCTCCTATTGAGCGCTGCCCCTCAGGTCCCAGAGCGATGAACCTCTTTCTCTGCTCAGCGTGTGGTTCAGGTGCTGGTTCCATACAATCACTGGGAGCCCTCAGTGGGAGAAATCTGGAATGAGCTGTGGGGCTAGGCTCTCCTCCCGCCTTTCATACAGGTGATGGCAAAGGAGTTACCAAGCCTTGGATCTCTCACTGTGTAGAAAGCCTGCTTTAGCCGCCTGTGTCAGGAAGCAGGGTGGTTAGGGTTATTCACCAGGATGCAGCCAATCCCTGAGCTCAAATCCCAGCCTAACTACTTACTGGCTTAGTGATTTCCACAGCTTATTCAATTTCTCATTGCTACGCAATCCTCGGTTTTAGAATAATTAAATTTGATGTAATGCATGCTAATTAGCCTGTTTCAGACATTCCATGATGTATATGCATACCAAACAATCACACTGTATGAATTTTGTTAATCTAAAAAACAAATGAGAATAATTACAAATGAATTGATATAAGTCAAGCACTTAAACACTGCCTGCCCTGTAATATGCTACAATACTAACTTACTTTGAACTGTACATGAGAGAATTAAGCTTTATGTAAAATGCTATGATTGGGCCCTCTTATGATTTTTAACTCTAACAAAGGAAATCTATCAAGAGAAATAACTTTTCTCATCCTTTGGGTGACTGTCACAGTGAGTACGATTTTTTGACAAATGTAGGTGTCAGGACTGCCTGCTTCAGTTTCTCCTCTCATTACTAAGAAAACACAGATGTTTTACCTTTCCCCCCACCCCTGGGGGGTGGAGTTAATCTGGTAGTAAAGTAAATAGATACAGCACTTACCAGTGAAAGAGCTAAATTTCCAGTAAAATACATGAAGAAGCCCTGCCTCTTAGTGTCTGGTGGTGCTTGAGCTTGAATTCCACTAGCAGGCCCCTCACACAGTGGCTTGGTCAGAGCTGCTGACCCCCTAATCCACCTCGCAAGGGCAAGATAATGGCAGTGGTCTCTTTCCTCTGCCTGCCTTCTCTGCCTGAACTCCTTTGTTGTGCAGGAGCAGGTTCCTCAGCTGATTGTCTTTTCCCCCTTAAGCTTGACTTCTTTCTTTCATTCTTTTCTTGTGGAGGGCAGAGTTCTTTTCTAAGCCAACAAGGCGGTCCTCAGATTTACCAAGAGAGGAAAAAGAAGGAGTGAGCCTTGCAAAACGCTCGCCTTAAAATGAAATAAAATTCCAATTTAATGACTTGATCTAGTAGTTTTAAGGAGCCAGTGACGAGTTTCTGTGTGGAGGCTGAGAAATGCAATCATCACTGAAGGATTAAAATAAATAGTGCAAGGAACCTCGTCCTTTCATGGCACCTCCACCCTCACACCCCCTTGTTAAGTACACAGGTCTACACGGGTGCACACCATTTCAGAGGGTAATTATCTAAACTGTCTGGAATGAACAAAACAAGTGCAAATGGTATGTCCATGCTTAATGAAGACTTTGGAGGGGCTCAGGGACATGAGACCCATCCTTCAGCTCTCGTGCCTTCCCATCCCTGACCCCGCACACAGGCAGCCAATAAGAGGTCTCGTTAGAAATTCAGAGTCTCTGTAGCTAATTATAGGGAAAAAAGGCTGCCAGAAAGTTATTCCTATGTTTTAGTTTCCACTGCCTCTTTCTGTTGTTACCTCTATACCTTAATCTCATGCTGGATTGAAATTCACATATCGGCACACCCAAACAGCTATTTTTCTTTTTGTTGGCTGGCATGGCGTGTGGAACCACTGTCCCTGTGTGCTTGCCTAAGCAGGCACTTTAGACCACTGAGCTACCTCGCCTCCCTCCAAAACAGCTATTTTTCTATGATGAAATTAAGACAGTTAAGGGGAACATCTCAGTTTGAATCGGAGACTCATGTATATAAGCAGTCCTGTATCTCTGGATTTAGAGGGAACAAGTGCAGTGTTATTCAAACTTTTGGTACTACTGGGAGTGGAACCTAGGGCCTTCCATGTGCCAGCCCAACAATCTATGGCTAAGCTACATCCCCATTACCCACTGTGTTTATGCTTTGAGACCAAGTCTTTAAAGGACCCAGGCTGGCCCCAAAATTGCAATCCTCCTGTCTCAACCTTTCAAATAGTTAAGATTACGGATGTACACCAAGATATCAACCCCAAATCAACTTTTTAAATGTGCATTTGCTAGGTCCTATGAAGAAGATACAGGGTATTAAGAAAAGATCTGAGTCTCATTGCTACAAGCAGGAAAGATGAACACATGTGATGCTGGTCGCGTTGCTGTGTGACTGCTGCCCAGCTCTTTGGGAAGCTGGAGAAGAAGGATGGCTTGAGCTTGTCAAGGTTCAGGGAGACAGTTTTGAAATACAACTGAGTCATTCTAGAAAGGAAAGTCATAAAGTTTTTATCATCAAAAAGGCTATGAACATTTTTTATTCTTAAATTAATTAATTATTTTTAAGACAGGCCTTCACGATGCAATTCAAGCTGCCCTTAAACTCACTGTGCATTTCAGCCAAGCCTTTTGTTTTGTGTATTTAGTGCTGGGTCTACAAGTGTCTACAGGGTCTCACTACACAGACTGGACTTATAGCGACCCTCCCTGCTTTTCAGCCTCACAATTGCTGGGATTACAGGCACACACTACCACACGCAGTCTCAATCGTAGTGTCAGTGCACCTTGAGGTTGGGCCCAGAATGGCTGGCTTAGGATTGAAACCTGGCCCCTGCGTCTGCCTAAGCAAGTGCTTTAATCCACTGTGCTATCTGGCTGGCCAAAGTCTTGAGCTCCTAGTGATCCCCCTCCCTCAGCTGCTCCAGTGCTGGGATTACAGGTGTGTACCACCACACTGGTGACTCTGAGTATTTTAAAGCTACAAAAGATGAATACAGAATGTTTCATAATGTAACACTCATATAAGAATATGATAGGGCAAAGCATGGTCCTAATATGCCCATATTGAAGATTCCCTGTTTTGAAGATGTTCCTTCCTTGCCCTATATGTGTCCTCCTGTGCAATCTTCTAGCAAAACAAATTTGAGAAAAATCTCCTTAAAAATCAGATCACCTAATATTGCACCTGACACCTGTGTTCCTATGTTTTATTTTTTCTTGTTAACAGCTTCAACCTCTGACTCTTTTTGATGTTGGAACTAATTTATCACTGCTAGATATTCACGAATTAACAATTTTCATAAAATTTATCAGAGCAGAATCAGTGTTAGATATGTCAGAGACTCCCCAATAAAGAATCTGAATTAAGAATATTCTCTTACAAGAATCTTTTAACAATTCAATAAGGAAAATAACTTGGTAATCTTTATCACAGCACATCTACTAAGTGTAAAGAGCAACACATGCTATATAAGGAACCCACCTAAACACTAAACTTTAGACATGACAAACCACTAACCAAATTTACACTGGAAGAAGAAAAGCTCAGTTTATTTTTAATACCATTAATCTGTTTAACAGTCACAATCTGATTGGAGTCAACTTTACATGGCCACCTTTCTGCTCAAACCACACACTACTTGCATTTTTCAGCTCTGGCACTGTGCCCTCAACTCTCATTGTGGATCTGTTTAAAGGCACATAACATTGCTGATGTCACAGCAGAGTACTTGGAAGCCCTGAGAGTTTCTCTGACAGATTATTTTACTACCTTTAAATTCAGCCTTATACAAGGTCTTAGAACATGGACAATGTAGACAAACTTTCCAAGAATGACAAATGCATGACCTCTAGAGAAGCTTCGAAGAGAATCCTCATTCCCAGCTCAGATTTCATGAAACTGGTCTTCACTGACTGCATTCCTATTGGCATTCTAGTTCTCTGAGCTCCAAATAATATCACTGGTCAATCTGTGCTTACAACATACTAGTGGTTTCTTAGACCATAGCCCTAACCCTTTTTTGTTTGTTTGTTTGTTTGTTTTGGTGAAACCAGGGATTGAACTCAGGCCCTTTCACTTGCCAGGGAAACACTTATTCCACTGAGCCATCTCCCCAGCTCCAGCCCCAACCCTTTTTGATCTTCCCTTATAAAACTGCTCTAAAAGCATCTGTGGCATATTATCAGATACAGTCACAATAACAAGCTTAACTCTTGGTACTAATTTTCTGCCTGAGTCATTTTCTTATTAATGGGGCAAAATACTGGACAGGATAGGTATGTTATAATATAGATTTTTAAGTATTATAATGTAATACTTAAGGCAGGAGAGGTACATTTGAGCTCATAGCTTCAGAGGGTTCAGTCCATGGTTGGAGGATTACAAGGCATAGTGTAATTGGATTGAAGAACACAGTGGAAAAAAGCTGTGGCAATCAGGAACCAAAGAGAAGGCAGAAGCCAGGGATGCAAATGCACCTTTGCAGGTCATGCATACCATGATCCAGATCCACCTCTGAACAAGACTTTACCTCCTAGCAGCAGAATCAGATAGGAATCTGTTTAATCTGCTGATGAGAACAGTGATCTGTTCTTGCTGGATCTTGTGAATGACTGAATAGAGCTTTCATTTTTCCAGAATTATCACTATTAGGGTGAGAGCATGGCAGTGCAGCACAGCTAGCCTGGGCCTGGCCTGAGCCTGGGGTGCTTTCAAACTTCAATAGTCCCACTTCTGAATACAAGAGGCTCTGGGAGGGCATTTTAAATCTAAGGAACCATCATGAAAGGTGGTACAAAATTTCATAAGAAAACTGGTACTGTGTATTCTCATTCACTTGTGGAAGCTGAAAAGTGTTATGTCATAGAAGAAGAAAGGGAAACTTGTCATCTAAGACTGGAAGAAAAGGGGGAAGGAGGATAGAAGGCAGGTAAGGGCTGCCAAAATACGTTTGAATGGAGGAAGTCACTTCCGGAGGACAATAGCTCATGCCCTACATAGCTCCTGTGAGTCAGCTCTTGTTCTGTGGTCTTCAAGAATGTACAATTCCTTCCAAAATGACTAGAAGAGTGAAGTTTTTCAGTGCATGAAAGTGATAAATGTCCATGACATTAGAAAGACTGTCACTGTTCCTGCGCTCTCCATCAGGGATTTGAGCAAACACAAAGGCATGCACCCATCTTTAGAGCTAAACATGTTCTCAGAGATTTTTATTCCTGTTTTTATGTGTGCATATTTTGTTGTCATTTTAACATCTCCACATCCCTAGCATAAAAATGAAGACTCTATTTAAACAAAGATTAACCTATGAAATAAGGGGTAATTTCACATATGTGCAAGTCAAGAACTACAGTTGCTGCTGATGCCTCATCTCCTTTTATTTTTTGACAAACCAGGGATTGAACTCAGACCCTTGCACTTACCAGGGAAGTACTTATTCTACTGAGCCATCTCCTAGGCCCCCTCATCTCATTTCTTGTTGAAGATATCTGGGCTTCACTGAAAGTGATCATCGCATGAGTGCTCTGACAATATTTGTATCTGGTCCTTCATATAGGCCATGGGCTGTGAATATTAAAAAATTAAGATAAATTCCACTAGCCAAACATGGTAATATGCACCTGAAATCTCAGTAATCAAGCAGGCTGAGACAGGAAGATCAGAAATTTGAGACCAGCTAGAAAGATCCTCTGTCAAAATTAAAAGAAAAAAAAATTCTCAAAGACCTGGGATGTAGCTCTGTGCAAAGATCCTGGGTTCATTCCACAAAACTGTAAAACAATGCATAAATACTTTATTATCTAAATATTTTTCAACATTTGTCACCAACCTTTTAGGAAAGTTACTAAGAATTGTGTTAGGCAACTTCTGACATTGCCAGTCCTATGGAAAATGCACTACCATTATGGACCACTGGACTATATTGGAATATTTTGCTGAATTCACACACCTATAGTATTTAAATGGCAATGGAATACCCTTCTCCGACAAAACTAAACAAAAAAGGGCATACAAATGAAGGACCATTTTGTATCTCTATATTCAAAATAGGGTAGACATACAGCTACTTTCTCTTAATTTAATGAATAGAAAAATTTGTTCTAATAGTGTTTATGGAAAGGGTACCATGCCCGCATCTTGTACAGTGAATAACTATTAAGACAACAATATGCAATGTATGAATTATTGAAACTGTCCTAACAATTGGTTTTGAAACTATATCATTGCTATTTGTTTCTCAATAAAATTATTTAAAAAGATGTGTTATTGTACACATGCCAGCTCTGCATGATGTACATCATCATTGTGCAGTACCAACATGCACTAATAAAAATTTTAGGGTAAAAAAAGAAAGAATTGTGTTAAGGATTATTACATTTTGGTAATAAAGAAGGGCAAAGAAAAGCTATAGTCATTTTGGAAGGAATCGTAAATTCTTGAATGTAGGTGTATTGTGCCTTCCATATATTGTTGTTATTATTATTATTGTTATTATTATTATAATTATTGATATGAGAATCTAAGTCAGGACCCTGTGCTTGACAGGCAGGTGGCCCTGAGCTATCTCCTTTACATACTTTCACTGCTTTACAAATCAGTTCTATGTTTTTTGAAGCAAATTAGTTTCTAATTTTTAAACCCACCTACGTATGCCAGAGAAATACAAAACAAGCTTCAGGCAAACTTCCGTGCCATTAGAGGATGACCTCCCCTTTTAGCATGGATCTGGGTTACATTCTTAAATTTTCATAATGGAGTATCAGTTGCTGCTTGCACATCAGATGTATTAAGCACACGGACCTGTGTTTAATCGTCAACCCAGAATAGAGACACTTCAAACACTGTGCATAAAATTCAGTTTTAATTGTCTTTGATACTGTATTTCATGTAACATTAGGATATATCCAATATTTAGGATATCTGGTGTTATTTGAATTTTAACCTCCAAGAATGTATAATTTCTACATATACTTCCACAAACATACAAGCGAACATGCTTATGCTGTGTAAAACTATAAACCCCATGTGCATTTTCTCTTACTCATCTAGCAAGCATTTACTAGACAGTTATTATAACCAGATTCTTGAATGATTGATACAGCAGGACCACAAAAAGGGAAGAAGTTTCTGCCTCCAAAAGAAAAGGAAATTCCCACATTTTCTGATCAACAGGATTATGGGGTCACAGAGCAAAGTGATCCACGATGTAGAGTGTGCCTAAGGGGAGTCACACGGAGAGAAAACATTCTCTCTGGCTTTCACAGAATGCAAATTAGTCAAGCAATGGCCGTGACTCATCCACATAGCTGACACTAACAAATGATCTATAAACTGCACTACAGGGTTCCAGGATAAATCCTGAGGGAATTTGATTGACCTTATCAGATACAAAAGCTACAATTCTTTGTATGTAGGCCTTGCTTTACCTTTGTCTTAATCATCCAGCAGAAAAATATAAAAACAAAGTATAAAAAGGAAATCCATATATTAATATGGCTGAGCTGTAGAAGGCTCAAGTCAACAACTTCTGACATTGCCAGTCATACAGAAAACCCACTACTATTATGGACTACTGGACTATATGGGAATATTTTGCTGAATTCACACACCTATAATTAAATGACAAAACTAAAATAAAGGAGGATATAAATGAATGACAATTTTGCATCTATATATTCAAAATAGGATAGATATACAGCTACATTCTCCTGATTAAATGAATAGAAAAATTTGTTCTAACTATTTGTAAACAGGATATCATGTCTGCATCTTGTACAATGAATAACCGCTAAGAAAACAATATGCAATGCCTTAATTATTGAAACTGTCCTACTAATTTGATGTGAAACTGTTTCATTGCTATTTGTTTCTCAATAAAATTGTGGGACAAAACAAAGAAAAGGAAATTCAGAGCTGTTTGCACTAAAACAAATGGATTAGAGTGGGGATGATAGAAATTAATCTGATGCAGTGGTAGGTAGATTGAAATGCAAGAACAAGATTATGAGGTCATAGGTGGAGCTGTCACTGGTGTTATCCCCATGCAAATTTGAAATAAATAGTCTTTTTCAACACACTCACACTCTACTCTTAAGTGCATATGGAGATCTACTGCTAAAACTATCCATGCTCATGTTTCATGGTTCTTTTACTCAAATAGTCTCAAGTCAAAATATCTGGACAACAGGACAATTCTCTCTATCCTCAGGGTAGCAAAATCCTGTCCACCTGTGACACATCATATGTATTTTCTTCCTTGAAGTGTATCTTACGATCTTTCTAAATTTTACTTTTGCCACTTTAAAAGAAAACAACAATGTGTATGACTCATTGTGTTTGTTGTTATCTAGAGAATGTAATACATCAGGTCTAACATCCCATACCCCATTATTAGGTCTACAGCCATTGTACAGTAACACTAGTGAGATTACAAAGTCAAGCACTTCATTTATGGCAGCCTGGGCAGCAAAAGCCATGCTGAATGCAAGTGAAAAATCCAGAAGTAGTGGAGTAGAGTGCATGCCTTTGTTTAGTTCCTAAGGCTGTACTACTGTGTTGAAGTTACGTGATCTTGTATTTATACACTATTTGGCTTTCAAGTTGGTATATTATAATGAATAATTTAATAAAACAACAGCCTAAATGCAAAGGGAAAAATACCTAAAACGTAATTACAACCTTGTGAAATGCCTACCACAACAGCAAGAAGTCTTAAGGGCAAATGGATTTAATACATTCAATGACTAGCATATCATAATAATTCAAATTCGATTTTGTCTCTTCCTTAGTTCCAACCTGCAAATATTGCTTATTGTTTCATTAAGTATTATAAATGCTGAATTCTGATGGCAGAGTGTATGTCTCAGCTCAGCACTCACTTTCTCTGCTCACCTTTGTACATTTTCTTGTAATCTCTCCCAGTGAAGATCCTTCACTTTGCAGAGATGACCTGGAAAAAGAGCTAGTCAAAAGCAAAAATATAAATTAAGCAAAACTAGAGAATAACTTCCTGGCATGACCCGGAAACTGGATGTTAGTATAATAAATTTTAGTAATTGTGTCATTTATTTAATATGGAATGTAGCCTTCTTTATTTCAGGCCAGGCTGAAAATCTTTTAAAAGTGTACCCACACATCCTTCCTTCTTAATATTTAGAGTTAAATTTATTCTTGTTTCGAGTAATATGCTTCAAGAGTGTCACTGTTGGAAGAACCACAGTTGTTACAAAAGAGCTTATTTAAATAAAAATAGGTATTACGATTAAAGCATGATTATTTTTACAATAGACGTGTGCACTTCAAGAAAAAAAATCATTAAATGCAAACATAACTACTAAATCATTGAATTTTCAGATAGTTCTCATAAAATACTTTTTATATAATTCAAGAAATATTACTGAAAGTAGATTCCCACCTGAAAACTACAAATCTTTACATTTTTTCCTAAGGAGAACCTTTACCTTAAAAGTCAAGGTGTAATGCCATTTGGAATCTGCTCTATTTCAGCACCGTACATATAAGCAATATGCTCTGTCACCATGTTACTTTTTCACAAGATATCAAAGTGCTCAAAGGATACACAACCAGACATGCTTTTTAGTGTATTTTCTTCTATTTAAAGTCCACGTAGAGGGAAGAACAACTTCAGTTGGTTAGGAGTTCCACTCCGTCTTTGTCCTATAGTCACTAAATCTCTCAAAATTCAGAGGCCAATTATAAGTGTTATGGGACCTGCACACACATGAGGACACCGGGGACACTGCGCTTCTCTGTCACTTGCTGCAGAGCTACTCGTCCATACGGGTCACAGGCATATTTGTTTCCCGGCCTGTGGTATATTCAGGGTCCTACTTCATGACACAGGACTGAAACTCTTCTCCTTCTGAAACAAGGTTTCTCTGTGTAGCTCAAGCTGTCCTTGATCTCATGATATAGCCCAAACTAGCTCCAGACTTGCACAGACCCTCCTGCCTCTGCCCTCCCTCTAGAGTGCTGGAATTACAGGCTTGGACCATCCCACCCAGCTATAATCTGCTTCATAGTGCTGTCAGGGACCTCAGAATCCTGGTGCCCTGGTGCTGGGCCCAGGGCTCGAAACTCCAGAGGCTTTCTCCAATCATCTGCTTACAGAGACACTCACGCATGCATGCGGTCTTTCTGCTCTCACACGGTGTGGAGAACGGAGGAAGTGTCCTGTCCACGTCATCTGTGAACTCTAATGTAGGGTCAGGCTCGATTTTGCTCATATTTTCAAACCTGTCTGTTTTCTTTTCTTTTAATTTTCCTCCATTATCTTCTTCCTGGACTAGCTCCAAGCCTGGCAGATGAGACCCTAGTGAGTTCTCTTGCCACCTCGGCACTTGCTATTTCCCCTTCTCAATGGTCTTGCTTATGGAAGGCCTTGAATTCTACCATTGGAAATTCTTTCATACCTTTCACAATGTCTTCACTAAATAAGAAAAACTGTCCAGTGTATCTCCACATTGGGAAAAGCACGTCCCGGCTCCCAGAGTTTCACTCCCCAAAGCCAGGGCGCGCTGAAGAGAGTAGGTTTTGGGGACAAAGATCCCCTCTGGAAAGAAAACCATTCTCCAGGCTGTGAAGAGTGCACACTAACACATTCCAGCAGGCCTTGAGCTGTGATTCAGTGATCCCATAAAGCAAAGTTTCCAGTGGCCCTGCGTGGTGTGGAAGTAGAAGAGAGGTGGGGTGACCTACATGGTTGGCCACTCTGTTTCTCCTTCTGAGCTTATTATAAGGGCCCTCCATGTAATACTTTTTTTTTTTTCATTTATATATTTGGTACAGGGTCACCCTGTGCAGCTTGGCCTCATAGTGATCCTCTTGTTTTCAGCATCCCCAGCACTGGGATTACAGGCACGCATCACCATGCCTGGACTTGGTCACCAGCTCCGTGTGACCCAGGCGCAGAGCTGGTGTGGCATGTGGGACTGGGGATAGAACCCTGGTCCCTGCGCTTGCCAAAGCAGGCACTTCGTCAGCTGAGCTATCTTGCTCATCCTACCTCCTTGTAATTCTTGCTGTCCCAATTCTACCTACCATGGCTTGGATAATCAGCCATGAATGATAACACCTCTAGGAAACAAAAGCATGTTGCAAACATTGCCATTCCCAGATTTACAGCTCAAAACAATGACCCACACAAAATCAGTTCTGTATTTGTCCCCCTGATTTGAACCATGAAGGTGGATGATTTTCTCCAGGAGACTCTGCAGTATGATGGTGGATGGCTTAAAACAAAATGAGACAGTAGAGAATGGTGGTGGGGTTGTGTCACATCTAGGAAATCTGAGTACAAGCTGTCTAGCTGGAGGAGATCTAACAAGAAAAGGAGAAGTAGGAGGCACTTTTGGAATGACTGTACCCATTTTCTCTGCTTACCTGCAAGAAGTGTGCTTTCTCTGACTCTAAAGGCTGACTCACTGCATCCACCTTCCTGCTACTTATCGCTACTCACTGCATCCACCTTCCTGCTACTTATCGCTCAGCAAGGTAGACACTCTTGTGTTGTCCGTGCTTCTGTGAGGAGGAGGCTGAATGTTCTGGACATGGTACTTGGCCTCTGAGTATTTTAACTAACTTGGAGACAGCACTATGCAATATTATTGCAATTATTTAGTTTAGTGAAATTCTACATCATTGCTATTTTTCTATTTGTTATTCTCATTAGAAATAAAAATGAATAGTATGCAAAACAGAAAATGTGGCATTGTTAAGTATTGTATCAACATATGCGCAAAGGTAAGGGAATGCTTCTCATTTGGCAGAGTTATTAACATCTGAGTAGTATTTCTTCCTAAATTCTTTCACTGCTGTTTTCAGCTAACCTGGGAGAAGTTACTAATGATCTTTCTGTCAGCTAGGATACAGAAAGCATTTCCCGCCTTCTTGGCTCAGTGGAAAATCTGATTCAAGACATAAACATGGTGTTCTTAGCTGACAAGGAGCAGACCAGAGTTACTGTAAGAGTTGGGCCTGCTGTGTGTGTGTGCACGTATGGTCCAGACACCTCTAGTCTAACTTGTGTCTGGTACTCCCAATATGCTCCTTCTGGGCCCCAACATTGGGAATTCTAGCTGCTTCCCACACAGCTTATGGCTACATTGCTTCAGTAGTATTACTTGGCTTTTTCTGCCCTCTAACATTTATTTAACAGTTTTGTGTATTAAAATCTCTGGTGAGATACTTGTGCTATTTCTATGTTCCTGACCATACATCACTGTGAGCTAGTGGTCAGCCAATACATGTTCTCAATAACTCACAAATGACTGACAGAGCATGAAGGAAATATTTAGCTGGTACTTGTTACAGATATAGCATTTGGGGTCATCGAATTTCTGTTTTGATTAGTCAAGGTTAAAGGTACAATAACCATTAGATGGTTTGAATAGCAGTAGTGTCTGTCATATCAGATTCTGAAATTCTTTTTCTGAGATTTACTACTCAGAAAAGGTATATGAGACTTATTGTATATGCTTCACTTATGTGCAGGTATATGAGACTTATTGCATATGCTTCACTTATGTGTAGATATTAATAGTAATTGCATGTAGACGTTAAACTTTGTATAGTAGGGTTGAAGAATAACCAAGGGCTGTGAATGTAGCTCAAAGAAATGTAACTCTTCTTAATGCATTTCTGGTGTTGAAAAAAAAAGTATGGTATTACATGCCTAGAACGCTAAGCTTTTGGGAAGCTGGGGCAGAAGAATCTCAAATTCAAGCTTATCCCCAAAATAAAGAAGTGTCAGAGAGGCATAACAAAATCAAAGTTCCTGGGTTCAAATAGCTGTACATCAATCAATCAATCTAACCAATACCCAAAATCATTTTCTGGCTTGAATTTTCTTGATATCTAATACAGACCAAATGAGAATTTGACTCAGTCATTATCTTTTATGCTGAATGCTAATTTTACTTGAACAAGTACAATTCTCTAGATAAAGCAGATATTGATCTTGTGCCTCTACCTCATCAAATGAGCTAATGGCATCCAAAGTGCAGATAAATAAGTGTTAATGGAGCTAATAGGGGAACAGAAAAGAGTGGTGTCAAAACTGTGGAAATATGACCTATGGCTCAGGAAATATACCAGGCGGTAATCAAAGATGGTACAGTGGATTTGTCCCTGTCAGACTTCCCTGAAATATCATTTGCCAGGTAGAAGCACTACCAGAAATATACTAACCAAGAATGCAGAATCCTCCATTCATCAATAGAAATGTTTCTCACAGGAAATGGCTTGCATGAGACAAATTGGTGTCTGAGTGGACTGCGGTGGCTTCCACTAGAGCACTTCATGAGCCCACACTTCAGAACGACTACAGCACAGCCACAAGGGCTGCCACGCCCAGGCTGGGAGCGGACGAGCTCCAAGAGCAAGAAGTAGCTCTCAAATTTGAAAACCACTTTGTTATTAGAGTTTCTGATCTCTTTTGTGTGACACATAATAGTGGCCAGCATATGTTGGTGGTGTCACCTGCCTGTTTTAAACGTGCTTCACCTGTATGAGCTTACCTTTCAGGATGTCCTACTAGCAGCATCATGGTAGACATAAGGAAACATGACACGGAAAGTTGTATGATCCGGCGACATCACACAGCCTCTAGCTGGTGAACGCAGGGCTGACACCAGCGGAGCACTGACCAAGCCTCACTCCTGGCACTGCCCCACACTACCCTGCCACAGCCATCCTGGCTCTTGAGAGTAATTCATCCCAGCCCCTCACAAAGACAGCATTCCAGAGAGTCATCAGGATTTTCATTAATTAATTTGAGACATACATGAGAGAAATAAAATTCCTCTGCCAAAGTATCTGTTCATATCACAAAGCAAAGACTAATAGTATATTTCATGCTATGAAATAGTCTTTCATTCAGGGTGTTACAGTGTAAGTTTTGTTGAAATCAGTCAATTCTATGCAGATGGATCTTACTTGGAACTGCAGCTAGGCCTACCTGCTTTTATTTTCTTTTAAGGAATACACATCTAATATTTCACTGTGACAAAAAATCTGGAAAATGTTTTCAAATGTTCAGAACAATTCAAAATATTGCATATCCTGTCTTAAAACACAGGTGTTGGACCTGAAAACAACAAAGAAAATGCTTTTGTGATAACACAGCCATTCTTTGTAATATAAAATGCCCAGTGCAGACAGCATGAGAGCACTAGTGGGAAAATTAAAAATAAATGAAGGGCTGGGGAGATGGCTCAGTGGAATAAGCATTTCCCTGGCAAGTGTAAGGGCCTGAGTTCAATTCCCAGTTCTGCCAAAAAAAAAATAAATAAATAATAAAAATAAATCAATAAAAAAGAGAAATCCTGCGCAGTTTGTTTGCATATTTGAACATTTTGTGGGAAGGTGGTATAATTACTGAGGTACTTATCAACTCTCACATGTTTAATAGTCAGAAAATTATTTATTAAAAAGTGCTTTTATTGACTTAACATTTGAAACTAAATGGTTTATCATATTTTGTTGATGTTTTGCATTATTATAGAAGCTATATATTAGTCAAGGTAGGTAAAGAGATAATATGTTTTTTCATATTTAGTACATGGTCTCACTTGTGCAGCTTGGGCTGCTAGTGACCCTCCTGTCTCAGTCTCCCCAATTCTTGGATTACAGGTGTGCATCACCACACCTGGTTTCAATGACTGGCTCAGCATACCCAGAGGGTGGGACTGGTAGCCAGGGATTGAACAGAGGTTTCCAAGCTTGCCTAAGTAGGCCCTTAGTCCACTGAGCTATCTTGCCAGCCCAAGAGGTAGTATTCTTGAGAGTACTGATTTAGCTTTAAGGAGACAAACTTTAAGAACATACTGACTTCTTTTCTACTGATCAGTGCAGAGAGATATTAAAAATCTTTTCTACAGTACCATTCCATAAATAGACTTCAAATGTAAGCTGCCCATTGGAGGCCAGCAGTGGTTTCAGAGCCCCTGGGACACAGCAAGTAAGAACAGCTGATATGAGCTCAGGCAGAGAGAGATTCGCACCCCACATCCACAGTACATGGTCCTTCAGTGAATTTAATTCTGTACTACACATTTGTAGAACCAGTTGGTATGTGGAAGGGTTCCTTCCTGTGGCACATGGTTCATTTAAATAAGGCCAACTCTTTCTTGTGACTCCTTTCCTCTGACTTTACACCAAGCCTCCTCTTTCTTCTCTGATTTTAAACCCTTCCTTCTCTAGCCTCTAAAACATACCTCACATTCATCTTTGTTATACTTATTGAATGTAGTTTGTTTATTTTTATTCAGTACAATATCATAAATTTCTCAAGAACCAGGAAGGACTGGCTTTATATCGCTAGCTCTTAGCACAGAGACAGGTGAATAGTGAACCTTCTTTATTAACTAAATAAATGAAAAAGTGACAAAAAGTGAAAAGAATAAATAGTGGAATTTGGGGGTAGTTGGGCTTTTTCAATGCTCAAATGAAAATTTATAGTTTCCTATAAACCACAAAAGGCATATTGCATTAAAGAGAAGACTGAACACAAGATGTGGGCAACTAAATCTGACGCTAAACCCATTAACTACCCATTAACTATGAGAGCAACTAATAATGGAAAGAAAAGGAAAAGTTTCTTCCTAGATTCAGACAAATGACAGTGAGCATCAAGAGCAAGAATGACCAACATAGAAATTTGTCTCTCTGCCTTTTGGGAAGGGTAACATCCAAACTGCTCTATGCAGGTGAGATTCTCTCTTCTTTTTCTTTTATCTCCAAAAAAGAGCTGCTATAAACATTTTGGTTAATAATTGTTTGTGTTACCTAAGATCTTCTTTATGATTTTATTTTCATAAGTGATTTATATGAACTATCAGTATGGAACAAAAAGAAGATTAAGAAAATAATCATTTATTTGTCATTACTAGTACTTATTTATAACAGCACTGTTTATTAAGATCTTAATGCCCTGGGAACCTTCCTCTTATGCCTGACTAGAATGATGCTTGTTGTTTCTAGGATGTGTATAAAGTTGCATTTTTGCATATACTTTGGGATCTAGTTGGAGAACACATTTTTTGACAAGAGTTTTAAATTTTTTGTTAGCTATAGGAACAAAATTATTAGAGGTTTTTCAACTGATTGATTTTATTTATTTTAATTTAATAAATTGTAATTAACTTAATAAACCAAGCAATTTCTAATCTTTCAAATCCACCAGAATGCCCAGGACAGTTGTCCTCTGGAATCAGCAGTCCTCAGGTGGTCTGAGTTTATTAATAGAGAAAGATGAAAAGAATTTCATTTATTTATTTGCATTATAGGGAAGCGTCTAAAGGGTGTTCAGGGTCTCACTACTAGATCGGACTCATAGTGATCTGCCTATTTACAGTCTCCCGAGAGCTGGGATTGCTGGCACGTGCCACCACTCCCAGTCTCAATTTTCATCTCAGAATGTCTTGGGGATGGGGCTAGATAGCAAGCCTGAGGAGAATAATTTGACATCTGAAAAAATCTAATTTGTAGCCATGTATTTTAGATAAATTGAATTCAGTGATTTGAAGTAGGCAGTAGATGATTTTAGATATTAGGTTCCTGCCCTACCTAACTCCTGATCATTTCTTCACTCCAAAAAAGAAACTTCATACCTGTTAAGGATGTCTGTCTACTTCATGTCGCTTTTGTCCATGAAACAAGTCATTTGCTTTTATTTCCATTAATTTACTTAATTTGAGCATTTCGTTTTATTTATTTATTTTTAGTTTTGGCAGAACCGAGGATTGAACTCAGGCCCTTGAGCTAGCCACACAAGAGCTCATTCTACCAAGCCATCTCCCTGGCCCCTAATATGAACATTTTAAACCAACAGAAAAATATAACCTGTAAGCTTTTGTGTCTGGATTTATCACACGTGTGGCAGCAGGTGCTCAGAGTTGCCTGTCACCATGAAAGCCGAGTCCCACCAACAGCCGAGCATCCAGTACCAGTTCTCCTCTAAACTAAAATCTTCACAAACTTAATGGTGGTGTTGGAGCTTCGTGATGAGTAAGTGGGTTTAGGGTGGCAGTTTGGAAACTTGACCTCTAAAAGGCTCACATATTGTTGGATGCATCAGTTCTTTCTTTCATAGCAGAATAGTATTTTGTTATGTGGATATCCTCCACTTGCAAAACTCATAATTTCCACTCTCACGGGCATGCACTCAGCAGTGACATTATTTTGTCATACATCAACTCTTGTCACACAGTTGGCATTCTGATATAATCACAGTTAACAAGGGAATGGATTTAATACAGGATACATGATTTACAGGATTATTTTATAATATTGACCCCAAGAGTCAAATGCGAAAGTGTGGGACCAAAGAATCCCGCTGAAGCCCTGGATCCATGGCAACATCCTGTGTGAGTCCAACTGAAGAGCTAGAGCCTGTGGCAGTGTCCTCTACAAATCCAGGTGGAGGTCGAGAGCCCACAGCCAGGTCTCATGTAAGTCTGCATCAAGAACATGTGCAGGCAAGGCTCTAAGGTCAGTGGTGGAAGCCAGAAAGCTGTGCCAGTGGGATGAAGGGGCTATGACAGCAGGCTGAGGGAGCTGCACTGGGGCCAGGAAGGGATGGTCAAGGTGCGGACCAGAGCTCCTTTAAAAAGAACCGCAGCCACCCTTAGTGACATCAAGGACCTAGCTCCTCTGACAATGAAAGTAGCAGAGTTCATATCAGGAAAACCAGAGTGATGAGCTTCTCCTGGAGAATCAGCAGTCACCTTCCCCTCCAGTTCTACGTTTATGCTGCTGGCAAGACTCCTTCAGGGGTCACCCACACTCATAACCAGGCTGATTCAGTGCAGCTGGCTGTTCCAGGTTGACCGTTAGTTAATCCCCCGCACCTCCTAACAAGCTGTTGAAAGTGGCTACGTCATTTTAGATTTGCATGGGCAATGTACAATGTTTTTCTAATTCCTCTATATTTCATCAACATTTTTTGTTATTTAAACTTTTTAAAAATTTGGCTCATCCTGCTGCATTCGAAATGGAAACAGTTTGGGATATTTTTTTCTATTTCTGTTTAATGGAATCAGACAGAAGCAGTGAGTTCCTTTTTCTTTTTCAGCACAAGGATTTGTACCCAGTCTACACACCCGGTCCTCCCCAAGCTTCCATTTTTGGAAACAGGATCTCATCTCACTAATTCCCTAAGTTGCCCAGGCTGGGCTCAAACTTGTGATCCTCCTGGCCCAGCTCCCAAGAGTGCAAGGATTACAGGTGGGTGCCTTGTGCCATTTTCAACTAGATATAGGCTACATATGCATAGAGAATTCAGTGACAAAATAGACCATGTGTTTTAGCATAGGAAAGACAGATATGCTCGGCTCTATTCACTGATTACCTGGTAAACTTTTATAAAACAGTAAATCAATTTTATAACTGCTCCTATAATCTAGAGCCCAGATCAGAAACAACTGATAGACATATTCCAGGGAATCAATGGGTGATAAAATTGAAAATGAATCTTAATCTATTAATTGAATCATTATGGAGCTGCAACATGCAGACATATCCAGCTATTTGTGACACGGCTGAAGCAGTCCTCAGAAGCAATTACAGCTCTCAGGTATTTATTATATTCATAAATACTGAAAAGAATTTATTGGGAAATGAATTTTGAAGGAGACTGTTTTCATTAAGGTTCAAGGAGTGAAAAACAAAGTAAAACAAAACAATGAATAGAAGAAATTGATAAAATAGGACTTCTCCAACCTGAAAAAATATCAGTTAAAGCCACGGGTTAATATTGTACCCTATTGAGGAGGGAGGCATTGGAAGTGTCCCCATGGAAGCCGCAAAACTGTGCAGGGGTGATGTTCAACCCCACCAGGTATTGACTGAAATTTGAGGACTCAATGAATATGATAAGTACATATGTGTTATTCATATTCACATGAAGGGACACAGAGGCAAGAATTAAACTTGGTTTCTCTGTTAATCACATCCATTTTTGCTTCTGTTAACCACATACATTTAGTGGGATCACACACAAACATTCAACTGAAAGATTTGAGCTCTACTAAGAGAATTCAGTGAGGGCAATGGCACTGAGATCAATGCGCAAATCTCAGAAGCATTATGTGGAACAAAAAAGAGCAGATACAGAACATCACGTGCTATGTATTTACATGGAATCCAGGAACAGACAACCCGATCTCTGGTGATAGGAATCTAAGTAATCGTTGCCTCTGGGAATGGAATGATATCAGAAGAAATTAAAATGGCATTAAAAAGTTGGCTGCCCATTAAAAAAAAAATCAGATGCTTCTTTTATACCACACATAGAGAATTAAATCCAAAACAATTTCAAATTGTTTAAAGCTAAAAAATATTTCTAGCTTTATAATGTTACACCTTCTTTATCTTTGCTTATCAAAGATTAAAATGAAAGTCATAGAAAATAATTATTTAATCTGAAAAAATGAACAGTATAAACTTTTGGATGTCATAAAATACCTTGAATAAATTTGATAAAAGAAAATGGCAAAAGAAAAAAATTTGTCCATTTATAGAACAAAGAATATTGACAGTACAGAAAGCACATCTGCAAATTGGTAAGGAAGAAGACAAATACTTTAGTATAGACGTGGGCAAAGGTCAAGAGCAGGAGCTCAGTAGAAGAGGAGGCATAAGCAGTAGGTAAAATGTCTCATGTTTTGTAATATAATTAAAATGCTTTGCAGTATTAAGTGTTGAGGATGTGAAATAACTGAAATTTTAATATTCAGTTTATCATAGTGCAAATTAGGAGAAGTACTGGCATGTTGACAAGAAAATATTATGAATGTGCACATATCTAGTGAAATTACTATGTAATTCTTTGGCATCCAACCCTGATAATCATTGGTACATGTACAGAAAGAGATATCAGGGATTGCAATATACAATGGCTTATTGTTGAAGTAAAAAGTATTTATTCATCAATAAATGAATAGATTACTAAAGTGTGATGCATTTATACAATAAAGTATTACATAGTACTTAAGACAAATGAGCTAGATCAACATTATTTTAGCCCAAATACAAAAAACACAGTCTAGAAGCAAAAGCACATTGAGAACTGCATATAAGTTTTGAAACCACTTGTTTTCAACAGCGTGCGCACCCTATTATAGATATGTCCAGTGGACTCCAATCTATGTAAAAGGTGTGAAAATAAGTATCTGTGTTGATATAGTATTGATGTAATTAATTCCTCTTCAGTATTATATAGCACCTTATTGTACAAATATATCCCATGTTATTAATCTACTCTTTTTTTGATGGATAAATACAAAGAACAAGAAGCTTCCACTTAATGTGTTTCATTGATTCCAGAAGTAGGGATAGAGAACCGTGATGCCACAGAGAAGGGTTAGGAAGACTACTTTCATTATTTACCATAGTTTCTTGAAAATCAGAGTGCCTTCACGTATTGGTGATACAGATTTTCCCTGGGTGGTAGAATGTACATTGTTATCTCATGGATATGCATTATGTTCTTTTTCAAAACACAAAAAAAGAGAGAAGAGAGAAAAGGGAGAAAGGGAATGGCAGGAGAATAAGCCATGAGAATAATTAAGTAACGAAAGTCTTGGTGAGGAACTGTGCCTCCTGTCCCTGTGCAGGTCCTTTCAGTGCTGAGAGCCCACTGAGTCTGACAATGGAGAGAGAAACTGGGCAACTATCATCTGCAGCCAAGATTTCTCATTGCAAAAGCACTATGTAGGACTGACTTTAAAGGCCTCCTGTAGTTCTGCCTGGTTCTGTGCAGACGTAAGGTCCTTCTACTACCTTTAGGGTAGATTTCCATTTTTCGATTTTACTCTTTAAACTTGAAATGTATCCTTATGTGAAAGATATGATGGGTATTCTCATCCTCTTCCACCCCCACTCCCTGTTTTTCTCTCCCTCTCCCTGTCCTTCTCCCCCTCCTTCTTCTTCATCCTATCCCTCTTCCTCCCCCCTTTCCACTCTTCCTCTCCCTCCTTCTCTTCCTTCCCCTCTCCCTCTCTCCTCCCTCTCTCCCCCCACTCCAACTCTCTCAGCCTCCCTCCCTCTCTGTGTCCCTTCCCCCTCTTCCTCTTCTCTCTCTATAATGACTACCCATAGCAATAGCTCTCTATATAAAGAAAGAATAACAATAACCATCATCTCCCAGTATCCTGCTCCACATTTCAGTTGTATGAGAGAAGCAATGCAGTGAGAGTCACAACCCTCACTCTTGAGACAAATTCCTGAGTTGGGTGGAGCTGTCTTCCAGGCTTCCCTATTTCCTGCTAGACAAACATTGAATGAACTCCCAAAACTAGTAGTTTCAGCAGCATTGAAGGAGGTCAAAACTCTTCAGAAATCTCAACAGTAGACATATTTCTAATTTTCTTATGGCCAGTTCCTTGAAAGCTGGGTCCTATCACTGTTGTTAAAGAGGAAGCTTGTGATGCCAAGAAGTGAAGTCATGGCCTCCATATCTCACAAAGAACTGTAATTAAAATCTGAATCCATGACTTCTGAACTCCCAGGCTCCCTTCAGTAAGATACTTTGGACACCTCTCTCAATCGTTCCCTTTTGCCTAGCAATCTCTATCAAATCCCCTCTTCGCTTTAACCTTCCTGTTATCATTGATTGATTCTAGATGCCTTACTGTGCTTATCTCCTCTGCCCTGATGGCTTTCACTGATGTGGCACCTCCTGGCCAGCTTTGTGTTGCCCACACTGAGTCACATGGCACCTCAGCAAGGGTTTATCAGTTTAGTTCTCCACCTTTGTCTTTCCGAAGGACTGCAATCTAGAAAGCTGTGATTATGGCTGCCCTTCAGATTGGTCTGACCATCTACCACTGTCTTAATTTTTCTCTTATAGTTACTTGATTCCTTAATACACTCTCTCAGAGTTTAATTCCCTAGTGCTGCTGTATTTAGTTTTGTCATTTTCACTCTACGATGTACACATCGTTGCATGGACAATAGTATTAAAGCTGCCTCTTATTTTCCTATTTCCAGTAAATCTTACCTGTCCATTAGCAAGAGCTCTGACATATTTTCTCCTTCAATTACATCAGCTACAGTTGGTAACAGAAAGTCACATTTCTCCAATTCAGTAACTCCTTTGATCCTTCATGGGTCTTTAGCCCAGCAGATGTCTGGGGAATCCTCGTCCCCATGGAGTTCAGTGCTATGAGAGTTCAACTGACCTCGGCAGCTGCTCTTCCCTCGCCTCCCATGCCCAGGGCCTGCGGCAGATGCCCCAAAATGCAGGCTTTCTTTTATGTTTCCTCCTCACTCTCCCAGGCTGCTAAACCCAGAATGTTGCATGCAACCCCGACCTCTATAAGCTTAGACCACTTCATAGAGCACATGAAAATTCTGGGGAAATGAAATCAACCGTGTGGCATCCAGGGTTGAGGGGTTTTTTTGGGGGGAAGAGGTCGGTGGTGACAGCTGGAGAGGAAAGGTGCACATGGCCTTGTTAGCATCACTGGCCCCACACTCAAGTCTAGGTTAGTTGACATGGTCAGGGCTGGTGCTCCTTGAGCCCAGGTTGACCTATCGAGCCCCCTATTCCATTCAGATATGAGAGAAAAATGTTTATTTTGCTAAAATTATTCATGTTCTACAATGCTGAATTGTTTGGAGCCATTCTCACCCCACCATATCTGCCCACTGGATGTCTTTGAGTAACAGAACATAGGAAAATTATATTTTTCAATTGAGAGTCTACTCCATTTTACCAATGTCAGTTTTCAACTTTGACCTAAGAAAGTATAACTTAGGGGCTATAGTCAAAAGATTTCATCTTAGTGTGCTATACAATAATATATAATAGATCTGCATCAGTCCCAAATTGAATTCTTCTAAGGAGGGTCCATGAAAAATACAGGGCAAAGGGCTCAGAATCTAGCATTGGAAAGATCTGAATTTGAATCTTGTCATTGCTTTTTATGATGTACACTTAAATAAATCACACAGGCACTATTTCTGAGTTTATTCACCTGTAAAATGGGTGATAATATAGCAATCTATCTTAGTTTATTGTGAGAACCAAATCTTCAGAATGAGGTGTATGATTCCTAGGATGTACTAGGTGATTTTTCAACTACGACTTATCGTTTCTGCATTCTCTCAAAGTGTAAGCTGATTTTAATATTTGCATTGTGTTCTATATCATTAATCACAAGACATATTTGAATTTCATTTCCTTGAGAATATTTTCATTTTTGACTTATAAAAAGGTGAGGAACACATTATATTTTGAAAAATAGAAGAAAATATGTAGCATCACTTACTCAGAATTCTATCTGCCCTAAGACATGCTACTGCCAGCTGAAGTTTTACAGATTGTGGCAATTCTCTATGTAGCATCACAAAATAAGAGGCTTTCAGAACTGGAAGAAATCACCTTCAAATTTACTATTGTACTATGGAGTTTCATAAAACCTCTGCGCTTCACATTGTGGGGGAGCCTTCCTCCATTCCTGCGAGGACTTCTGTTCTTGCTGTTTGCACTCTAGCAGGCAGTGAGCAGGCTATTTAAAACTATATCATGTCAAGGCATTACTGTCTCTGGGAAAAGATTTGTCTGCATTATGAATGCCAACTCTCCCAAATAGGAGGCCAGCAGCCCAAATTCCTGGAGGGCATCTACTTTATGTGATGTATGCCCAGCAAGTTCATACACTCCAACATTTTAACGGAACAGTCACCAAATTTCTGTGATCACCTTTCCGCGTCTTCCGGTATAAATTCCATGCTATGGTTTTATGGCACTCTTAGGTCACAGAGGGGTCAGGGGACCCAGTGATCCCAAGTTCCTAAAGCAATCTCAGGGGCTATGGCACTGACAGGGCCTAGAGCTGTCCTTAGTATACACTTAGAGAGAAAGTTGAGTTATCAATCAGCCCAAAGTCCTTTCCCTGAAAGATGAATGCTTTACCGGCTGGCCCAAAGAACCAAAACCCCGAAAGAAAATACTTCTCCAAGATGGACTTACTTAGTAGGCTGAGGCAGGAAGATTCCTGTTGAGTTCGAGGCCAGCCTGGGCTACAACGTGAGCTTAAGGCCAGCCTGAACTGCATAGTGAGACCCTGTCTCAAAAAGACAAAAAAAGAAAAAACAAGAAATGTGTTCCAGGAGCTGCCAGTGGGCAGGCAAATGCAGGCCTTGAATCATGCTGCACACTTTGTTGCAAGCCCCCATGCATCAGGTTTGTTATGCCCCGTATCAGAAGGCAGGTAGTGAACAAAGAAGTGAGAGGTTTGAACAATTACAGTACAAATACCCAGCTCCAATCTCTGCACAAATAGATGCCAAATAACAACTGCTTTTTTTTTTCATATTTTCTCATTGTTCCTTTTTTCAAGATCCAAGAACAGGAATGATAGAGTTCCCTGCATCACCCTCTATCCTCCAAACATGCAGACAGGCTTTCTCAACTCTGTTGGCACTTGAGGCTGCACATTTTTTCTTGTAGAGGGCTACCTGTAGGACGGGTAGCAATATTCCTGGACTGCAGTCCATCATTTGGTGCAGGGGCTGCCCCAGCCCCGAGCCCAGACAGCCAAAAGCATCTCCTGATGTTCCCAAACATCCCTCAGGGATGAGCACCATGGAAGTGTTGTTATAACTTTTCTTTAAACCTCATCCCAAGTGCGACTTTGCCAGAGTTCTTTCCGCTGTAAGAGAAATTCCAAAAAGTTATGGGGATTCCTCAATGGCTACTCTCTTCATTTTGCTGCCTGTCTTGCTCTCTCAGGCTCCACACATGTGCGTGTGCACACAACCACACACACACACAAGCACACAAACCACATATATATATATACAAACACATATGGAAACACACAAGCACACACACACACACACAACTTCACAGAAGCCTTTTGTCTGCCAAGCCAGCCTGCTAAAGATGAAAGGTAGCCTGTGGGTCTGTGCTGCCGCGCTACCTCCTAAGCCTTTTCAAACTTATAATTCAGTAGATAAAGAGTGGCTTGCCAATTCACTGTTTAACCTGATAGTGCTATTGCGCAGTAATTTCAGCCAAAATAAATGTTTTAAAGCAAAAATTCAAACGACTTCCTCAGATAGTTAGCACTTTCCAGTCCAGCGTGCGGCATTCTCTTCTTTATGAGCTGCGTGCTATAAAGTAGGTGTACAGAAAGATGTTTAATGTGTCGTCGAGAGTAAAATTACTAGCGGATTATATATGATGCAGTCATATAGCAAAAGAACTGAAGCTTGTGTTTGCCCTTAAAGGAGATGCAGTCGTATAATAGAGAGCCTCAGAGCTAAGGTTTACTGTACTTTGGGAATTAATCACATAAACTATAAATTGGGTTCAACAGGCTGGCTGGGTAAATAGGCACAGCTAATGAGGATACTATAAGATCTTATAAGAGAGCTGACTGCCCCGGGACAAATAGTCCGTGGCGCACCTGATGGAAAACTAGAAGACATCAAAGCATAAAGGATTAGTGCTCTCACAGTGTTGAGAAATGGCCGCGGGGAGATCCACCAACTTATTACCCACATCCAGGCTAATCCTGTTATCTGCAAAATATAACTGTGTTCAGGAGCTGCCACCACCTCGACTTGCAGGAGGATAATTTTGTATTTATATGGACAAAAGTGGAAGAAATTTTCATCTGACTAAGAAAAATAGATGATGATTAATATTTTTAAAGTTTTTTGTGCTCTCTCTCTCTCTCTCTCTCTCTCTCTCTGGCTGCATGCAGAAAGACAGAGTGGAGAAGCTTCCGCGTACAGGAGTGGTGGGTGCCGAGAGACAGCTGCAAAGACGGAAGTGCTGCGATTTCCCGATTCCCCGCTTGTCCATAAAATCAGCACCAAGGGACGAGGGAGCACACGGCGTATATAATTAAATTTGTGCTAATTTCAAACAGGCTGGATTTCCCTCTGAAAGCAGGTGGGCAGCACCCTGTTTGAACAGGAAAAGGACAAACCAAAGAAAGAGAGACCAGGAGCCGCCCAGCATGTTTGCCGACCCAGTTCCTCTCCAGAGATATTGATTTCGGGGGACACACCCCCGATCCCAACAGATGATCTCTGCAGGGGAAGCCCGCAAAGCCCCCGAGCTCCCCGCCAGTCTGCCTTGGGGAGAACAGCCGCCTCAGCCGGAGTCTGTGTTCAGCTGGGCTCATTTATGCAATCAAGAGGCGCAGTCTGACAGCGAGGTGCAGTTGGCCCCCAGCCTCTGCTGGCTAGGCAGTGTAGCGCAGGCCTGAAGCGGTGGCGCTGCTAACTGCCCCCTACCCCCAGGGACACCCTTTGCCCTCTGCACTCTCTGGCTTGGTGAGCTAATGATGGCTTGTGGGTGGGTGGAAGCTCCACCTGCTCACCCTCGGAGTAGGTGCCTGGCACAGGGCCTGATTCACAGGCAGAACCTGAGAGTGGGGTACCGTGTCCGCAGCTCGCAGCCTTGTAAGCCTAGGAAGGCGCACCGTTTTTAGGGGTTCATTTATACTAGAGCAGGATCTGGAATATTTCTCTGCTCTTGTGGAAAACCCAAGGATTGTAGTTATACCATTTGCCTTAAGAAACAGCAAAGGTAAAAGATGTCTGATATAATGCAAGAAAAGAAATTCTCTGGCATTTTCTATCTCCATTCAGATAGAGTTCTCCATTGTGGTTGTGGATTTCTGAGGATTAATCGCTTTATATATTTCTTTCTTCCAGTCCACCATGCATCACATTTCTCAGCTTCTAGATGTTCTGCTTTCCTGGCATTCTCTCTTTCCCTTTTCCCCGCTCTCCTGTCCCCTCTCCCCTGTCCCATGTCCCCTCTCTCCTCTCTGCTCTCCCCTCCCCTTTCCTCTCCTCCCCTCCATCCCCTTCTCCTCTCTCTCTCTCTCTCTCCGCCCCCCCCCGTTGTCCAGAGGATTGGACCCAGATTCTCACAAATTCTAGACAACTGCTCTACCACTGAGCTAAATCCACAGCATAACATACACCTTTACTTCCTTCCCACTGATCTCCTGGAAGCATTCTTTTCAATCTTGATTGTAAAGTTTCTCCTTACTTGAAACTGCAGTTATCACTGCAACAATTTCATTTCTGTTTATCTCTGCTTTTATACCAATTTTCCACACCTATTGTAGCAGTGTTCTTCTGGACATGGAAAGCAAGGAAATTAATTTCACCCCAAGCTCTACATATCAAGATGATTCCCAGCCATTTATAAATAGGCTTCTCTCAGGGTTGGCCAAGTAGCGCAGCAGATTTCAGCACCTGCAAGCAGGTGCAGGGGCCAGAGGTTAGATCCTCAGGCCTGCTGTGCTGACCCTGCCCTGGGGGCACACTGAGCCAGCAATTGAGACTTGGTCTGGATGCATGTGCCTGTAATTGCAGCAGTTGGGAGGCTGTAAAGAGGAGGATCATTATGAATCTCATGTAGCAGTGAGACCCTGAACACCCTATAGACTCCTCCTTAAAACACAAAACTAGCTAGCTAACTAATTAACCAAATAAAGAAATAAATAAATCAGCTTCTATTTTTACTTAATATCAGGCAAATCAAACATCTCCAATTTTTTTTTGTTTTTACTTCAGACATGTAATAATATTGGCTTTGTATTTCTAGTATTACCTGTGAGTAATCCACCATCCATAATATTCTTCCAGAATATTCTTTTAGAATGACTGTTCCACTTAGGACATAGGAGTATTGGTACTATCACATCCTGTAATCCAGTGGTGTCCCAAATTTTCTTATCAGGGAGATTATGGGTCCACAAAGGAAAGTGATTGATGAGGTAGAGTGTGCCTAAGGAGAGTCGCATGGAGAGAAAACATTCTCTCAGGCTTTCACAGAGAGCAAATTGGTCAAGCAATGCCCATGACTCATCCACATGGCTAATGCTGAAAAAGGATCTATAAATTGCAGTATAGGGTTTCAGGGTAAATCCTGAGGGGATTTGACTGAACTTGTCAGATACAAAAGTCATATTTCTTGCTATATAGGTCTTGCTTTACCTTAGTGTTAACCATCCAGCAGAACATTATGCAAATGAGGTATATAAAGTAAAGCCACATTAATATACTCAACTGTAAAAGGCTCAAGTCAACAACTTCTGACATTGCCAGCCCTGCAGATAACCCACTACTATTATGGTGTACTGAACTATATTGGAATATTTTGCCAAATTCTAGCACCTAGTTTTGTTTTAGACAAAACTAAACAAAAAAGGGGATACAAATGAAGGACTATTTTGTATCTATATTTTCAAAATAGGACAGATATACAGCTACATTCTCTTAATGCAATGAATAGAAAGTTTTGTACTAATAGTGTTTGTGGACAGGACATCATGTGTGCATCCTGTAGTATGAATAACCACCTTTTGAAACTGTCCTACTAATTGATTTCAAAACCATCTTATTGCTATTTGTTTCTCAATAAAATTATTACTATTTTTTTTGTCTTTTTGAGACAGGGTCTCGCTATGCAGTTCAGGCTGGCTTTAAGCTCGCTTTGTAGCTCAGGCTGGTCTCGAACTCACAACAATCCTCCTGCCTCAGCCTCCCGAGTGCTGGGATTACAAGCATGCGCCACCACACCCGGCTTCTCAATAAAATTATTTTAAAAAAGGAAAGAATAGCTGTCCCTCTGCCTTCCTTGGCTATAGGTGATTCTGTTCCACTTCTTCATGAAATGTTTATAGTGCATGTCATTCACATGTTAGAACATCCAGAAATCCACTTAGAATCCAAACCAAGAAATCCCTCCCCTTTTCTGACAGCTACACAAATCAGCATCCTCAAACACATGCCTCTTCTGAGTTCTTGTTGCTCAAATTCTCTTCCACTTAAACTCTGTATTCCTCAGACCTCTAATCTACCATCAGCAAAATTTACATGGCCCCTTGCTTCATAGATGTATTGATTTATAGTCGTGTGACTACTTTCTAACACAACCAGAAGCAGAATACTCATACCAAGCATGTGATTTTTAGGGTATTTCATTGGTTTTTAATTTTTGAAATCGCTTCAGTCTTTTATGATCCAAGAACATTGTAACAGAATATAAGGACACACTATTTGTGTCACCTTGGAATGTTTAACACACACAAACATACACACTCACACACCCCCAACATAAAAATTTAACAAAAGGTTGGAATTTAGTTTGGGTTTATCATTACAAAAAGATTAATCATTATGAAACCTGTGAGCCCCTTTCACATGTATCTTTAAGCGAGGTGGAAATTCTTCCTTTTAAGATCTTGAAACAAAAGGAGAAAATTGTCTCTTTTAAAGGAACCACTGCCTGAAGGCAAGAGCTAGGTTGGGTGGCTTTAGGAGTTTCATTTCATCACCATAATCCCATGATTATCTCACGTGTATCGCTGGGAGGAAGGTAGAAGGCAGGCTGAAAGGGGCCATAAATCACCTTCCATGGACACGCGAAGCTCAGCCCTGCCTCCCCTGGTCCTCTTTGCCCAGCGCCCTCCTCCACATGCAGCGCTGGTGTCTGCCACCGAGCCCTGCTGTCCTAACAGCCTCCTCCTGTACTCAGACATTTGGGGCTTCTGCAGCACAAGGGCGCAGAATAAAAGCAGGATCCACGTACTTCTTACAAGTGTGCCTTTTTGGAATTAAGCAGGAGTTCCAGCTGGATTGGGGGATTTGGGAAGCATCTCTCGGACTTGTCTTCTGTCCCAGAGCTTGGGCACAGTGGCCACTTCAGGTCTAGTGTTGGGTAGGAGAAGAGGCAGGACTGGAAAGCTTCCCTGCAGTGGAAACATTTTGGATAGGATCAGGCAGTAGCTTTGCACACAAGGCTCCAGATCCAGCTTAGTTTTGAGCTGATTATTTTAGTCCTACTGTCTCCAAAAAGACTCTGATGGGGAGCAAGTAGACAACTCTTGAAGCCAACTCCTAACCCCTTTTTCCCAGCACCATCTACTTTCCCCCCAACTACTGTAGTACGTGGGCATGTTCCAACCCTGTGAGTGCGGGGATGGACTGAGGTTAGAAGTCAAATCTGTGAATGGGAAACCTATCTTGTTCCTGTCTCTTACACCTCCCACTTCTCTGAACGATGTTTCTCTGTAGGTGGACCTTTCCTTTATCCTCTGTGAAATACCAGTGATGAAGTCGCCCTACTGTGTTTGGCCTCCATATCACTTTTTCCAGTGGGCTACACAAAGAGAACCTTGTTGGAAAAGAAGTGTAAGTGTTCTGCCTGTTTAAACCCTTGAGACAGAACTTAAGTCAGGTTAGGACTGTCTGTAAAATAGCTGGGAAGTAGAGAAGGCTGGATTGAGAAGTGCAATTTCTCAATGTCACCAAGTGAGGTACCGCTGTATCTTGGTGAGTTCTTTTTGACTTTTGAATTCTTTTTTAGAAAACCAAGTGTTCTTTTCAGGAACTGGGTGTCCTCTGTGGTGTGGAAAAAGGACTGTAATTTGACTTCAGGCTCAAACTTCCAAGATAGAGAAAATGAACTGCATCTGTTTCCAAATCACTCATCTGCCTCACGCACAGGAGGGCAAGAGGATTCTGCAGAAGCAGAAGGCCCCAGAACGCACCCTAGAGAAGCACCCCAAGTGACTTCCTACAGGTCTCCCCTCCCACTGGCTCCAAAGTAGCCACAGTCTAGGTAAGATTTATCAGGGTAAAACAGCTGATAGAACTGACACCTCAGAATATGACAAGATCAAGGTCAATGCTGTATCACTGGAAAGCCTCATGTCTCCAGTCCTCATCAGCCCTAAACCCTCAAACCACTGAAATCCAAGGGCCACTTTCCCAGTGTGCAGGAAACATTTGGGGATGAAAGTTGGTACCATTAAGAGGTTACTTTTCAACTTCATTTATTCCAGGAGGTGTGTGACAGTCAATGGATTTTATTTCAAGGCGCTTCCACACTTTCCGCTTAGCACTCTGAGTATGTGTAGTGCATTATCTCTTTGTGAGACAAAAACATTTCAAGGCTGGGTCCAAGAGCAAAGGATTTCTGGCCTGATTGCCCTTTGAGGGTAGCAAAAACCATGGAGGAAACAGAAGATGCAAGGACACACTTCTGTCCTCGCTTAGCCGTGGAGCTCAAATTTTCACAGTGTTTCTCAACTGGTAAGGTGCTCGCAGACCCCTTGAAACCTTGTTACAATACAGATTCTTATCCAGCAAATTTGAGGGAGGGCTAAATGCTTCATTTCTATCCAGCAACTGTTGTTGCTCACGCCACTGGTCTGTGGGCCCTGGATTAAGAGGCAAAGATATAGAGATCTAGAAACCTTAGTTCTTAAAAAAAAAAAAATCTAGTGATTCAATAAAAGACAGGTTTGTGTTATGGATATACAGATGAAGAAAGAGAGTACCTCAGAACTAGAGCTGTATTGCATTTCAAACAGTGAGGAAATGCCAGAGTCTGACTCCAATCCTGGGTTCTTCACTGCCCACCTCTTCTCCTCCTACCACATCACTTGTCTAGGAAGCAGGAGCTGGAAAGAAGGTACAGAGGAGCAACTCTGAGAAGCAACTCTAGCAGAGAAAGAGGCATGAACAGAGAACACCATGGGAACATTCCCAGTGAAACATATCCGAACTAGTCACCCGTGTTACAAGCACTGTTCAAAGAGGAAAGAAGTGTATATTTCAAAGCATCAGGTCTGGCACTAACTAGTGCAAGATGGACCAATCTACAAAGCAAATTTAGCTGTTTTTTACATGTACTGGAGATGACTGAACTCAAAGTCTTTTCTCTGAGCTCTACCCACAGGTTATTTTCAGTTGATTGATTGATTAACTGAACTCACAGCTTTCACAATAAGTAGCCAAGGCGGGGCTAACACTTGCTAAGTGCCTTCCTTAGGCTCCCTGAGAGCTGGAATTACAGGCATGTGCCACCATACCTGTGCAAATCTAGCACTGTATATTGCCACTCTAGTTTCTCTAAGGAAGGTGAGACAGTCTCCGTGAAAACTCACTCCTCATTGCTTCTCTGACCATTTTCCCATCACAGCAGCTTCGTGATTGCCACCAGAGGGAGGAAGGTGCATTATGGAGCCAAAGGGCCTGAGTTTGAAATCCACCCCTGGAAATTAACTGAGCAAACACAGGCAAGATCCTCCGTTCCTCCAGCCCCAGATTCTTCATAGAATGGTGATAAATGTAGTACTTACCTCGAGAGGTTGTTCTGGAAGTCTAAATTAATGTGAGCCAAGCTGTCAGATAAATGATAAAGTGGCTCGTTCTAACTGCATCTCTCTGGGCTTCCATTTATTTTCAATAGCGACAGCAAGGTGATTTGAAGACTTGAACTTCGTTATTTTGAAAGTTCTGCAAAATATGTGATGCTATGTAATTATGATTCTCCCAGTAATAACCATACCAGGAAACAGCTTCATTAATTTTGGGAGAGTCAAGAAGCTCACAAATGAATTTTTACAGTTGTGAGTCTTGCACATTTCTTTGGAAGGGGCATTGTCATGACATTGGCAGTGGTTCTCAGGACAGGAGGAGAAAGAAACACAGTTGTAGAAGAGGAGGGAGATTAAAGAATGGACACTTCAGAGCTCACTGCACCCAAACCTAATGTGTTTACATCTGGTCTCTCCAGGTGGTGACAGGTTGTTATTAGCATGCCCACTTAGCCCTTGCTTCATCTGATCGGTTGCCCTCCCTCCTCCAAAGCACTTCTGTGGGAGGATGAAAGGCGAAGCGGGATGATTGAGGTGACAGGTCCCGTGGCTTGTTGAGAAACTGGGTTGAAAAATCCTGCCAAAAACTGTTTTCAACTGGAAAGGAAACACCCTTCTGTGCTGTGTAATTCATGGGTGGACCACAAAAAAGTGAAAATAGCTTATGTCTATGGAACGCTGCCACTCTCCCATAGCAACAGCCTTATTTACTGATACAAAAATCATTAATTCTCTCTGTTCCCCCGAGCACAGCTTTAATCCTGGGGAAATTTTCTAGGATCACTGATGAGAAGGCCAAACCTTCAAGGTGGCTTCACTCCAACCTCCAAAGTTGGAATAACACCAGCCTCATGCACGCGATTCCATCTGCTACCTCCCACAGTCCCTGGGTCCTCCTGCTCCTACCCAAGGTAGATTTGGGCAGATACCACAGGAATGGTTTGAATCAAGTCACTGCCCTTGATTTGCATACACAAAAGCCATGTGGATTTTTCTTAAGCCTGCTGTGTATCCCCTGTATTTTCTCATGGTGAAAACACAGTGTCCTACAAAGTCTGCATGTAATTCTTTTTAGACATAGAGATAGAATCAAGTTCCCTGTGCTTTCCAAAGGACAGCTGTCTACACACTGACAAGATTTATGTGGCACATAAGCATAGTGCTAGCAAGAATTATAACATACCATCCTTTGTCCTAAGTGCTTTTCTCATTTACTGCTTAATATTTACAGCAGCCTTGTGGAAAAATAATAATGATAAAACAAAATATTTTCACATAAATAAGTATCTTTTCCTAGGTCACAGCTAGTGGATGTAAAGCTGAGTTTGAAAATCCATTTCACTGTAGAGTCCAGGTTTATAGCCACTTCTGGAACTTTGCTTGTTCTGGCTTCTTTGTCTTTTATTGTCACCCCCTCTGCTTCCTAAAACACCACTGCAAGTAAAGAAGAAACAATTCATAGTCAATTATTACGTTGTCTAGGACAGGAGATAGCTATTTCTAAGAAGTGAAACAGGGCACTCTTCCATAATTACAGAAGGATATAGACGAAGGTTAATTCTCAAAAACTCATACAGAAGTTCCACTGCACTGCTTCTCAAAAGTTGATATTTTAAGTCATTTGTGTAGTAAAGTATAACAAGAAACCACAGCCCACATGTGAGGGACTTGTACTTGATAACTGGACTTTATGGGGATGCTCTGCTACTTCAGGGTGGCTGCTTAGCTAAACTCCGTCTTTTTACTTACAGGAGGAATAGTCGCCCACCTCTGCCTCTTAATTCTCTTTTAAGAACAGCTGCTCGATTAGGTATAACACAGAAAACATAATGCAAAGTGGAATAAAAAGTAAAGTATTAGTGAAGACAGAATGGGACCAGAGGGGCAGGTGTGGACAACAGTGTACACAGAGGATAGACCCCCAGTAGCTTTCAGAGTTGATCCTAGGCTTTTTATGTCAGTTTCTTCAGAGAAATGAAGACATTACTAAGAATACTCTCTAAAAATTATTTCATATGCATGTTCATGGGAAAGTTTCCAAATAATGTGGAGCAATATCCTCAATGACATTTCAATCACAGACATAGTCAAGGATATTGTACATCATATTTGTTAAAACTTCCACAAAACATTGGGCTCAAAATTGCTAACTAACTTAACAGGGCATGGATGAGGTAAATGAGTAAGACAGGGGACACAGCTCAGGATGATATCATCAAGGGCTAGGGAGATAGCTCATTAGAATAAGCACCTGCCTGGCAAGAGCAGGGTCCTGAGTTCAATCCCTGACACTGGGAAAAAAAAATGACACAATCAAGTGGGCACCTTTGCGAAGTCGAGCTTGTCCAGGGAAAGACTCCAGGTAAAGCTTTTCTGTATTTTCTTTTACACATAACTCTTTAGGAAAGTGGTGAATGTGATTACTGTTCTCTAAGAATTTCACACATATCCTCATATATAAATCTTTTTGCATAATTCTTTTTCTAAATAAAAAATATATTATTATTTTGCAATTTAGATATGCACACTATAAACACATGTGTCACGGGGAGCTTGTATCTGCACACTACATATCTTGAGGCCTCTTTTTCCTTATTTTCCTACCCTCCTTTCATCCACCCAGCCATTCCCTGTTCAAAGACCTTTGTTTCCACTTTTTTATTCTTTCCTCCTTTTTCTTCCTTCCTTTTCCACTCTGCCTACCGGACTCCCCATCACACTGAACATTTTCATGCTATTTCACAATGTCTAGGATATGTGTTGATCCTTATTTACTCCTCCAGTATCTCACAGCACAGAAACAATGCGATATTTGCATTTGGGTGTACAATTTATTTCACATATGATCACAAGGTACTCCATTTAGCAATAGATGTCTCAAGTTTACCCTTATTTAAGGGTGAGTAGTAACCTATTGCATTAAACACACACACACACACACACACACACACACACACACACACACACCTTTATCCTTTCATCAGTTGATGGACATTTGTGCTGATTCCAAGATTTAGCTATTCCAAATTGTGCAGATGTGTCTGTGGGATTTTTTTTTCTGATTTATTTTTTATTTTATTGAAATACAAATATCAAAGAGACAGTTTTAAGACACTTTAACAAGACAGATTCGATAAATTAATACATTGCAAACTGTTTTCATAATGTTTTGGTATTGTACAAGGTGCCACATGATATTATACTTACAGACATTATTATTCCATATGTCTCTTATCAGTAAATTAAGAGAGTATAGCTTTTACTTATTTTATTTTTAATACCTGAATTATATCACAGATTCAACAATTAATACTTTCTACCTTATTACTTTCCTAGTGGCTGTCCATAGTACTAGAAGGTGACATAATATCCTGTCCAACCACCATTAGTGCAAATCTTGCCTCTCATAGAATGATGTAGAAGCACGGTGTAGCTATCCCAACTGTACTGTCCATACACACCAAGATTCTTCCTTTCTATACCCCTTCCTTTGTCTACACCTGCCAAAGATGGGCACTCCATTGACATTCAACCAATTTAGGTGCCTGAACTCGACGACACAATCCAACACAGTCCAGCATTCCGCAACAATAGTGAGTTATCTCAAGAAGTTGTCGACAATAGCCACTTATAGCTCAACTTATTATTATAGCACTGTGTTGTATATCTCATTTTTATACTTTTCTGCTGGATGGTTAAGATCAAGATAGAGCAAGACCTATATACCAACACATGTAGTTTTTGTTTCTGATAAGGTCATTGAAGTCCCCTCAGTGTTTATCTTGTAGTCCTGTACATTACTCTGTAGATACTTTGTCTGTGTCATCCATGTGGATGAGTCATGGCCAATGCTTGACCAGTATGCTTTCTGTGCGAGCCTGAGAGAAAGTCTTCTCTCCATGTGACTCTCCCCAAGCACACTATAGAACATCAATCTCTTTACTCTCTGGCTCCATAATCTCCTTGTTCAGGAAATTTGGGGTTCAACTGAGTTTGATGATCTTACAGTACAGGTTCACCAATGTCCTAAGTCTTTGTTGAACTTAAAAGGCTAGGGCCAAAATGTTGGCTGGCCTTGGGGCTCTTCTATTTCTCCAATTTTGATCTGTACACTTAGGATGTTAACCATCCAGAAGAAAAGCTGATTAGTACCCTGTAGCATATTCCATTCACTTTGCCCTATCTGACTCAATTGTTTTTAATTGTTGTTGTATAGTTCTATTTATATTTCTACTTTTCACTTCTTATACTAGGGAGACTATATGATATTTACACATGTGTGCCTAGCTTATTTCACTTACAAGTATAAGTTCAAATGGCATCCACTTAAATATAAATGCTTGAAGTCTATCATTCTTAATAGCTGAGTAATACTCTAGTATATAAAAATACCACATCTTTTTCAACCATTCCTCATGTGACGGACATCTTGGTTATTTCCAAGATTTTGCTATCATAAATTGTGCTGCTATAAACAAAGGTACACATATATCACTATGATATAATGTTTTCAATTCCTTTGGGAAAATTCTCAGTAGGGGGATACCCAGCTTGAATGGGATTTTCAGTCCTACTGTTTTGAGGAGTCTCCACACTTACCTCCACAATGGTTGTAGCAATCTAAATTCCCACCAGCAGTGGAGAAGTGTTCCCTTTTCCAAACAACCTCTCCGACATCCGTTGTTGGTTGATATCCTTATGATAGTCATTCTTTCTGGAGTGGGATGGTATCTCAGTGTTGTTTTTATTTGCATTTCATGAATGACTAGTGATGTGGAACATTTTTTCATCCTCTGAGAAGTGTGTATTCATCTCAGATGCCCATTTCTGAATTGGGTCTGTAAGTTTGAAGCCTCTGTTATTTCTTAGTTCTTTATATATTGTAGACAGTAGACCTTTGTCTGATTGCTTATTAGTTAGGATTTTTTCAAACTTTGTGGGTTGTCTTTTCATTCTGTTGACAATTTCTTTGGATGTGCAGAAACTTCTCAAGAAGAGTTGATACCAGTTGTTGATTCTTTTAAGTGTTTCCCTTGCAAATATACGGTTGTTCATGAACTCTTTACCTAACCCTATATCTTCAAGAGTTCCTCCTACTTTTCTTCCTGGAGATTGAGTGTTTCTCTTTTAATGTTTATATCTTTAATTAATTTGACTTTCACTTAGTGCATGGAGATAGAGCTGGGTCAAGTTTTAGTTTTGGCATGTAGAAAGATAGGTTTTCCAGCACCATTTGTTAAAGAGGCTATCTTTCTTCCAGTGAGTATGTTTGGCCCCTTTGTCGAAGATCAGATGGCTGAGTGTGTTCATAGATGCTTCTGCATCTTCTAATCTATTCCATTGAACCCCAGGTCTATTTTGTTGTCAATACCATGTTGATTTTATCACAGTGGTTTTGTAGTATAATTTCAAGTCAGGAATTCTGATGCCTCCTGCCTTGTCTTTATTGGCCAAGATTGCCTTTGCTATTCTATGTAGTTTGTGGTTCCAAATAAATTTTAGGAATAGGTCTGGGAGGTATAATGGTGGCAGGTTAATAGGGATTTCATAAAATCTGTACAGCAATTTTGGGAGTATAGCCATCTTCATGATGTTGGTTCTTCCTATCCAGGAGAATGGAATATCTTTCCATTTTCTGAAATCCTCTATAATCTCTTTTCTTAGAGTGATGTAATTTTCTGTGAAAAAATCTTTGACTTCCTTGGTTAAGTGAATTCCAAGGTATATCATTTTCCCCAGTGCTATTATAAAAGATATTTTTTCTATTGTTTCCCTTTCAGTGTGCTTGTTATCTGTGCAGAAGAATGCTATTGACTTTTGAGTATTGATTTTGTATCCTGCTATGCTACTGAACTTCTGCATCAATTCTAGTAGTTTCTTGGTAGAATTTTTGGGGTCTTCCAAGTAAAGTATCATGTCATCTGCAAATGGTGATAATTTAATTTCTTCTTTACCTATGCTTATTCCCTTTATTTCTCCCTCTTTTCTAATTGCTGTTGCTAAGGATTCCAAGACTATATTGAATAGGAGGGGTGATAGAAGACATACTTGTCTTGTACCTGATTTAAGAGTAAACGATTTCAGTTTTTCCCCATTTAAGATTATATTAGCTTTTGGGTTGTCATAGATGGCTTTTATCAAGTTAAGGTAGAGTCCATCTATTCCAATTTTTTGTAGGACCTTGAACATGAATGAGTGTTGGACTCTGTCAAGGGCTTTCTCTGCATCTATTGAGATGATCATGTGGTTTTTAGATTTCAGTCTATTAATATAGTGTATTACATTTATAGATTTTCGAATATTGAACTGTCCTTACATCCCTGGGATGAATCCTACGTGGTCATGGTGTGTGATCTTCTTGGTGGTTTGCTGTATTCTATTTGCTAGGATCTTATTGAGTATTTTTTGCATCTCTGGTTCATGAGAGAGATTGGCCTGTAGTTCTTTTTGGTTGTGTCTTTCCCTAGTTTTGAAATCAGTATTGTACTTACTTCCAGAAATGATTTTGGGAGGACTGATTCCTTTTCAATTTCATTGAAGAGTTTGTGGAGTGTACAGATTATATCTTCTATAAATTTCTCATAGAATTCAGCTGTGAATCCATCAGGACCTGGACTTTTCTTTGTCGGTAGGCTTTTTATTACATTTCATATTTCATTGCCTGTTATTGGTTTATTGAGAGTTGTTATATCTTCATTTTTCAGTTTTGGTAATTTGTACCTTTCAAGGAATCTGTCCATTTCTTGTGTGTCTTCTATTCTGTGAGCTTAAAGATTCTCAAAGTAGCTATTGATAATCTTCTGAATTTCTTCTGGGTCTGTGGTGTTTTCACCCTTTTCATTCCTTATTGCATGTACTTGAATTTTTTTCTTTCCTCTTTTGGATGACGTTGACAAGAGGATTATCAACTTTATTTAGTATTTCATAGAACCAGCTTCTTGATTTGTGGATTCTTTGAACTGTTTTCTTCATCTCAATTGAATTAATTTCTGCTCTAATCTTTATGATTTCGCTGCACTCTGTGTTTCATTTGCTCTTCTTTTTCTAGTTATTGGAGGTGCAAAATTAGGGTGCTTATTTGTTCCCATTCTATTTTGCTAATGTGTGAGTTCATATGTATGATTTTCTCTCTAAGAACTGCTTTCATTGCATCTCATAAATTAAGTTGTGCTTGCATTTTCATTGAATTGTAGGTATTGTTGAATTTCTTGTTGAATTTATTCTGTGACCCTTTGATTGCTGAGTAGCGCATTGTTTAGTTTCCATGAATTTACTGGGTTTTTCTGGTTTCTTTTGTCATTCAATTCTGGTTTCAATGCCCTGTGGTCAGATAATATGCATGGGATAATTTCTATTTTCTTGCATATATTAAGCCTTACCTCTGGACTAGTATATGGTCTATTTTGGAAAATGACCTGTGTGCAGCTGAAAAAAGTGTGTATTCAGCTATGGTTGGTTGGAACATTCTGTTTATATCCACCAGGTTCATTTGTTCCAAACTCTGGTTCAGTTCTGCTACTTCCTTGCTGATTTTTTGTCTGGTTAACCAATCTTTTTGAGATAAGGGTGTGTTAAGGTCTTCTGTTAAGATTGTTTTCTTAAACATTAATTTTTTCATGTCCTTTAAGATTTGTTTTACATAGCTGGGTGCTCCTGTGTTTGGTGCATAAATATTTATGAGTGTTACTTCTTGCTCTTGAATTTTTCCCCTGCCCAATATATAGTGGCCTTCTTTGTGTCATTTGATCATTCTTGGTTTGAAGTTGAGAGTGTCTGAGAACAGAATTGCTACTCCTGCTTTTTCCTGAGGTGCTGGGGCATGTAGTATTGTTTTCCATCCTTTGACTTTGAGCCTATGAATGTCCTTTTGAATTAAATGTGTTTCTTGTATATGGCATATTGTTGGATTTTGTTTCCTAATCTACTGTGCCAGTCCATTTCTCTTAGTTGGTGAATTGAGTCGGTTTACATTGATGGTTATTATTGAAATGCTTTATCTTATGTTTGTTGTGATATTTACCTGGTATTGTTTATTATTTTGTATCCTCTGTTTAATTGTCTGTCCTGTTTAGTGGGTTCCTTCTGTTCTCATTCATGGAGTTCTGGTCACTCTGGTCTCTCTCTCTAGAACATCTTTCAGCGGCCTATGAAGGGATAGCTTTTTCATCATGAAATTCTTTAGATGTATTTTGTCTTGAAAGTATTTCACTTCTCCATCAAGCTTGAAAAAGAGTTTTGCAGGGTATAATAGTCTGAGCTGGAATTTATTTTCATGCAGGACTTGAAGAACTCTGCTCCATGCTCTCCTTGCCTTCATGGTTTGTGTAGAGAAGTCAGCTGTAATTCTGATGGGTGTTCCTTTGAATGTGATCTGCTTCTTTTCTCTAGCAGCTTTCAGTATACTATTTTGTGTTGGATTTCTGGATCTTGACTTACATGTCTCGGTGTGTTTCTACTTGGGTTGAAGACCTGAATGTTGGGTTGTTTCTTCATATTTGGGAAGTTTTCTGTGATTACATTTCTCCAAATTCTTTTTATGTCATTTGTATTGACTACTTCATTCTCACTGATACCAATTATTCTCACATTATTCATCCTGGCATCATCTTTCAGGTGATGGATTATTTTCTCCTGCATTCTCATTGTTTTTAAGAGATCCTTTCTCACCTTTTCACTAGCTGTACCAGTGTCTTCAAGATCTGAAACTTTGTCTTTGCTTTCACTCAAATGGTTTTGTAGACTCGTGATTGATATTTTTAGTTCTTCTATATCTCTTTGACTCTGTTTCATGAGTTCTATTTCTTTCCTGTATTACTTATTCAAGGAATCCATCACATTTCTGATCTCTCTTTTTTTTTAATCCATGTCTTCATTAGAGGTAGTTATTAATTCTTTTTCTGCAGAGTTTCTTCCAGGTTGGTTTTCCTCTGTATATTTCCGGAGCTGTTTCTGTATTTCAGATGCTATGATTTCAAAGAATTCTTTTTTTGATTTCAGAAATTATTTCTCCTTTGAGCTCCTCATGACCTTTCTGTTGTTGTTTCTTTGCTTCAGACACTGTGAATTCATATGTTTCAGCTGGAATAGTGCTCTCTGCACTTGTTCTGAGTGAGCATTGGGTTCCCCCCCCCCCAGTGTTTCTGGATTTGATTCTTTATTTCAGATTCTATGTGTTCAGATAATTCTTTTTTTATTTGAGGAGTTAATTCTCATCTGATTTCCTCTATACCTTTCACCTGTTGTTCCTTTGTTTCCATTTCTGTTAATTCATTCATTTCAGCTAAGCTAGTGTTCTCTGCACTTACTGGTGGACTCAAGGCCTGAGACTGTATTTTTCTCCTTGTTCTTGTCATTTTGTATATCACTGACCCCTGACCTTTGGTGCAGAGCTTTGGTGCAGCTATATGCTTAGCCTGTCATGAGATTCTGTTCCAGTCTATTAAGCTTGAGATTATCTAGTTTTGCCTGTCCTGGATCTAGCTGTTGTGTTCCCTTTTTGCTGTAGCTCCTGTGGTTCCCCTCTGTTGGTTGCTGGTCAGGCGAGCAAGAACTGAACTGGGATGCAGAGCGAGGAGTGAAAATTTCCACTATCTTGGCTGGCTTTGGTGTGAGGATCTAGAAAGATGCAGAAGTTGGCCCTCGTGTCTCAGGCAGGTCCTCTCTAGGTGGGCGGGCCTGGGCTTTGGTGAGTCTGCTGGGCTCCCAAAAGGATTGTGGATGTTCTTATTCACTGGGTAGGCTGTGCTGAGTCAGCCAACCCCTGCTGTGTCTGGGGCCACAGCCGGAAACGCAGAAGGCTGGGAAAGCTTGTGGCGGGCCTGGAGCCCTCACTCACAGGCCGAGCTGCACTGGTTCTGGGGTACACACTCACTGATCTGGGAAGCCTGGTGAGTGGTGCAACTTCCCACTCACTGGGAGGGCTTGGGGCGGGATCCAGGAGGCTGCTGGAGTCGCCCTGGCCTCTGTTGTCTCAGGCCAGTCTCTCTGGCTGGGCAGAGGGTGTGGGTGGGATCCAGGAGGCTGCCAGAGTCTGCCTCCTGTCTCAGACTGGTCTCTCTGGCTCGGTGGGTGTTAGCGGGATCCTCTGGTGTGATATTTTAATTCTTTCAGGAAGATACTCAGAAAGGGAATAGCTGGCCACATGGGATCTCTAATCCCAGTTCTTTGAGTAATCTCCACCCGGTTTCCACTGTGATTACAGCGGCCTACATTCTCACCAACAGTGTAGAAGAGTTCCTTTTCCCCCACTGCCCCATAACATTTGTTACCGGTTGATTTGTTGAAGATAACCATTCCTTCTGGTGTGAGAGGGAATCTCAGCATCATTTTAATTTCCATCCCTTGAATAACTAGTGATGCTGAACATTTTTTCATGTATTTATTTGTCATTTATACTTCCTCATCTGTGAAAGGTGTATTCATCTTAGATGGTCGATTTTAGGTTGGCTTTTTAAATGTAGGGACTCTGTTTTGTTTTTGTTTTTGTTTTTCAGATCCTTGTGTGTATTTTAGGTACTTATCCTGTGTTTGAAAAAAACCTGCCAAATTTTTTTCCCACTATTTAGGTTGCCTCTTTACCCTGCTGGTGACCTCTTTTGCTTTGAAAAATATTTTTAACAAGATGAGATCCCAGTTGATGAATCTTTGTAATATTTCTTCTGCAGTTGAGGTTTTGTTTATAAAATTTTTGCCTACATTAGAGTCTTCAAATGTTCTACATATTCTCCCTTTAGCAGACTTAGTGTTTCTGTTTCAGTATTTGTATTTTGATACATTTTCAGTTTAGAGCATGATGATAGACATAAGTATAGTTTTAGTATTTGGAATACAGAAGGCCAATTTTTCCAGCATCATTTATTATTGTTATTTATTAAAGGGACTATCTTTCTTCTAGTAAAGGTGTTTGGTGCTTTTATGGAGGAGAAAGTAGCTGAGTGTTTTTGCAATTGCTCCTACATTTTTTATTTTATTCCATTCATCCTCCAGTCTTTTTTTTATGCCTGTACTGTACTATTTTTTTTTTAATCATACCAGCTCTATAGTAAAATTTCAAGTCAGGAATTCATTCCCCTTTACTTGTCTTTGTAAAGAAAGATCAATAGAATGGAAGTATGATATAGATTAAAAATAAGACCACTTTTTGAAAAACTTGGATGCTTTCAACAGTTCTGTTTGATGTCCCATCTAGAAAGATTTGTTGCCCACACAAAAAGCAGAAAAATGTCCTTTGTTTTTGTTTTTTTTTTTCAATATAGTGGGCTTCTGTGAAAATTGTGTTGAACAAAAGATTTCATTGCACTAAAAATAAATTTAATGCTTTGAAACTGGGGTGGCCTTTCTTAGAATCTTTCCAAATGGGAAGCTAATTAGTATTAACTTATTGGTAGGGATGAGGTCTCAATGAATTCAAGTCCATAAGTCTGGACAAATCAATACAGTACAAGTGAATATAGGCTCTGAGTAGTTTTGGAAGAAAAAGGTCTTCATTCAGTATCATCTTTAATTTAAGCTTTTCAACCAATAAACCATCTGCAGAGTTTTTAGTAAGTTGCAGTTCAAGATAGGATTTAGATTTCAATTTTTAGGGCAGTTGTCTTAAGAACATAAAGCTGAGAAAACAAAATCACTATGGATGCAATTACTAATGTGGTAACAGATGGAATATTAGTAAATGGCAAGAGATAGAAAAACTGTAGATGGACGTATCTGTTGTATGTGACATTTCATAGAATATTTTACTGGAGAAGGCATGCTCAGCACTGGCTAGAGAGCACCTGCCCGAAAGGGTGTGGGGAAGTTTGCCTCGGCATGACAATCCCACTGTACTGGGCTGCATTCTGGCTCCTTTCCTCAGGAAAGGATTAGTAGTCAGGATGAAAGGACTCAAAGATTATAGTTTGCATGAGAAGAAAAAATAAAACAGAGAGAACAAAAATTCACAGTCATCCTTAAGCAGAGCTTCTCCAAGGCAGCAGAAATATCCAGGTCTGTAACAGGTAGGAAAGGCAGAGACCAAAAGTACCACATGAAAGGAAAAGAGCAGGGCTCTGGATACGGCTCAGTGGCATAAGTGCCTGCCTGGCAAGTATAAAGTCTCAAGTCCAATCCCTGGTGCTGCAGAAAGAAAGCAAGGAATCAAGGAATCAAGGAAGGAAGGAAGGAAGGAAGGAAGAAAGAAAGAAAGGAAGGAAGGAAGGAAGGAAGAAAGAAAGAAAGAAAGAAAGAAAGAAAGAAAGAAAGAAAGAAAGAAAGAAAGAAAGAAAGAAAGAAAGAAAAAGAAAGAAAGAAAGAAAGTAATTGACTGTGGGCATGGTGGTTGGAACCCCAGTGCTGGGAGGCTTGAAAACAGGAGGATCACTATGAGTCCACACTGCACAGTGAGACCCTGCACAAAATACATTTTAAAAAAGAATCAATGGAAGAATTAAAGCTGTAATTGACTGCTTTGTAAGAAAGACATGCTTAAGATGATTGATTTGTCCAACAGAAATAACTACAAGTAAGTAAATTTTATAAATACATCCGCTTAAGGGTATGCTGATAAATGCTTAACAAGGAGCCCCTGGACTCAGTGCAGACCAGTTGGGGAGAGCTAATTCATAGTAGTGGTCAGTGATTCCCATGGTGCACTATTCTCGCTTTGATGCTGTAAAATGTCAGTGGATTGAAGTTAGGAAGAGATATTGGCTCATGTGAGTGAGCCAGCGTCACCCTGCTTCGGTGTGTGCAGCTGGCTGCAGCTTCTCTGGTGACCCTGCAGGATCACAGCCGCCAAGTTCTGTCCTTTACAAGGGTCACTTACCCCTCCCTTTCCTCCCAGGTAGATGTCGTTACCCAAATATCAGGCTCACAGAGGTCCTGGAAATCTACTTTTTGCAATTCTTACTACTATACGCAATAGCTGTATGTGGTAGGTTGCATTTTAAACTGGATTAATTATAAGCAAATAAAATTGGAAATAGAGCTCCTTTAGCCACAGTGGCTGTGTATGAAGCACACAAAGGCTGTCATTGATGCTGCCCTCTGCCCTGGAGTCCAAGGATTGAACTCAACGCTGCAGAGCAGCCAGAGGTCCAGGAAACTGACCATGGATTTAAATTATATGCTGTTCTACCACACAGATACTGAGGCAAGTTCACCTCACTATTCCAGGGATCTTTTCTACACCTGTTTGGCTCCAAGGTTTGGATTATTATAGGGTAGAAGACGATTTTAGTGCATAAAAAGGCCAAAAGCAAAGACAAGGCTGGTCTTTAAAAAAAAAAAAAAAGTTGCTTCTCTTTTGCCTTGGCAGTAAATGATGGAGCAGCTAAAGTGATCTTGAAAGAAAAACTTGGATACTGGCAGCCTCTGCTCCAGGCCTGCAGGGTGCCAATGAGCCCCTTGTTAATTGCAGACTGCTTGCCTTTGTCTACAGGCCTTCCTTGGGCCATTCTCTTTTCCCAGTTCCACTGTTTTGTTTTTGTATGTTTGGTTGTTTGTTTTGGCAGAACTGGGGATTGAACTCAGGCCCTTGTGTTTGCCAGGGAAGCACTCATTCTCCTCAGCCATCTCCCCGGGCCCAAAAGTGATTTTTTTTTTTTTTTGCCAACTCCACTGTTATGACGTACAATCTCCCCTTATTTAATGCAGTTTCCAAGTAATTGCAGAATTCGAAATTGTGTGTATGTTTCAAAAAGCAGGAGAGCTCTACTAGATTGACTAGAGTTTGTGAGTAACCTCAGTGCTTAGTAATTACTGTGACTATGAGCCCTGCAATGTAAGCTAGAAATGTAAAAGTGTATAACTACATCTTCCTAGAAAAGAAAGAGCATGAATTACATGTTTTTTCCAATTCAGGATGAAAAGTAAGTCATAGAAAACAAGATTGTTCTTACTATTTTTATTTAAGTATCCCACCTACGACCTATTAGTGCTGTGTTACCTGAGAGCTAGTGGTACTGTTCAAAGTCGATGAAACCACTTGGTGGTGCGCTGGTAAGAATTTGATAGCAGGTTCTCGGGGTGGGGGAGGGCTGCAGGGGAAGTCTGATTTGGAGTAGGGTGTGATTTCCATGGAATAAAACTTCCACCTAAAGATAACATGTCGCAGAATGCAGAGACAGGCAAAGGTGGGCTCAGCAAATTCTTGAAAGCTGTTACGTCAGCTTTAGCACAGGACAGAATTTATATGCCTCTGCGTGCGAACAGGTGCATGCACACACACACACACACACACACACACCATCCAAAACGTCTAAAAATTTTCAGAAGTTCATCTACAGCTCATTTTCAAGTTACTGAGACAAGGCCTGGTGCTCACAGGCATGCGGAAGCCCTCAGGCAGACGTAGCGCTCTGGGCTGCAGTTGCTGGAGGCCGTAGGCATAGGAGGAATTCCTATCCAAAATGGCGTTCACTGCAAGCTAAAGATGTCTGAGCTAGCAAGAAAGGCTCATAAATAAAGCAGCCCAGAAATAAAGCAGCATCAGAAGCCAATGTGTCTCAGAGACAGCCCCTTCTGGACTCTTTCGCATGGAGGCCTCAAGGGGAACAGCAAGGCAGATCCTTGACTGTGAGCCAGGCCAGCAGGAGGCCTCTCCTGGGGCTCCCTTTGACATTGCTGCTGTTTCTCCAGGGCCACAGCAGCCTCCTCATGGGCTGTCCCTCACTTAGCCAGTGCATTGGACTACTTCCTTCCTCCCTTCTCTGGGTAGCAGTGAGAAGGAGCCTTTGCACCCTTTATCTTGTACAGCTGGGTTAGGAGCTGAGGCACTTCCCAAGAAATCTCTAGGAAAGAATACGAGGTTATGGGAGCTGCTATTTCAGGTGCTGTTAGCACTTGCTGAGGAGAGCTTAGATCTGAAGTCCCATCAAAGTTAGACTTGAGGACCTCTGAGTTCTGTGCAAGGGAAAGAACTCAGTTTTACTCCCTTGTGACTCAGGCTCAGCACCAGCTCAGAACCCTGGCTTTCCGCCTGTTTCTGTATTTAGGCATCAATAGGCATACATGCACGCTTGGTACCTGGGCGCGCCTCTGCACAGGATGCCATCTGGGGTGCCAGCAGTGAAGTCTCGGGTGGTCTCCAGGCTCTAAACGGGGCGATGAGAAGATAAGCTACAGACGCTTTTGATGCTTGACCAGATCTAGGCATTTTGGCTTTGGAAACTCGCCCATCTACCCAGTGTGCATCAGAACAAAGGAAAGGCAAACAGAGACGTGAAGGGCATGTAAAAAAAATTCACACCTGCAACCTGATGGCAACTGGAGGGAGAATTTACTCTGCTTAAAATCTATGACTTAAGTAGGAAGACAGATCTTTTAGTTTTACTTCTATACCAGAAAATATACAGGGGTGGACTGATGACTCTGTTAGTCTTTGACTTGAGATTCAATATTTATTCTCTGTAATAACCCTGTAGGTGGTCCCCCTGGGTGGCCAATATCATGCCAATTAATCTGAATTTTTCATTTACTTAGTATTGAGCACTGGAATAGGTGTGTTGTGGGCAATTGCTTCATCCTTATGAGCACCTTCTAAGTATTATTTTCACAGGCCTCATTTGAAATATCAAGCACCTGATCTTCAGAGAAGTGACTTAACAGGGTTAAACAATAGGAAGTGAGAAAGTTGGTGCATAATCCTAAAGGCCTAGGAGCCAAGGCCCTTGTTCTCCATCTGTCCCCTGTACAAATGTGGAAGGACATGATGTTTGTACAAGCTTATATCAATCTTGCTTTCCTTTTGATTCAAAAATGAGAACATGAGTCAGGAAGGTCCTCACTAAATCCTGCACACAATCACATTATTCCTACGAGTATGTAGAAATCACTCACTTGGCTCCTCACTTGAGTCTACCTTTTCTAAATGTCTGTCCATGGGACCAGAAGAAAATAAGACGAGGGACCCAGGGAACCAACTGCTCCTCTATGTCCACATGTTTTGTCTGCGCTGTTACACAAATAGGCCTGAGATAGGGTCTGCTGAACATCTTGGCACTCCAGAACTCAGACACACATATGGGCTGTTTATGGAAACTTCAGAGCTGACACAATGATTTAGGTTTTCAAATGAGTTTCCGATGTTTATCTTTATGAGGCTGTTAGAACACTGTAAACACTACTTTTGATACAATCTCCCCTATTCTGCAAGTGGGTGATGGCTGAATTCTTGTTACAATGAAAGCATTGTGCAACGTGGCGTGTGATCCCTGCGATAACAGCAGCGCTCACCACTGTGCTCAGCTCGGCTGTCATTAATAAGTCAGGTAGGAAGCAGGATAACAGCTTTTCCTCCTCAGTGAAAGATGCAACAGAATTTGACTCAAATGATCCATGAACAAATAAACTAATTCAATGTGTGTAGGAAAGAAATCACTCAAGATTAATATACTTTAGGGCTGGGGAGATAGTGCAGTAGAATAATCGCTTGCCTGGCAAGAGCAAGGTCCTGAGTTCAATCCCCGGTGCCACACACACACAAAAAAGATTAATATACTTTAGCTCAAGCTTGAGAAATTAAATGGATAACCCTCCACCATACTCATGCCGCATAATAAGCTCACTGGTTTTGTTTGTTTGCTTGGCTTAAAAAAAAAAATGCTGGCTTTGCTATGCACAGTTTCTTTCCTTTTCACAGTATCTATTATACCTTTCAGATTTTAATTTACTCTTTCAAGTTCTTATGCTAGAGACAATACGATGTTTGTATATGTGGGTCTGATTTATTTCACTTATGCGTATGGTCTCTAGTTGAATCCATTTAACTATGAAAGCCTTGTGTTTATTTTTTATAGCTGAGTAATACGCCATTACACAAAATATGACATCTTTTTTGTCCATTACTCAGTTGATGGGCATTTGGGAGGAGAGAAAGAAGAGAAGAAAGAAAAAAGGAAGGAAGAACAAAATATATGTGTATACGCAAAGAACCGCTTGGGTAATTGTACTGCAACTTCTTTTGGTCAATTGAAAGCAGTAGTTACTGGCTACATGCTTTTCTCTCTCCTTTTTAATTTTTTGACCAATTTTGCAGGCTTATATCTGATAATCTGATCAATTAATTCAATGACAGCAATATGAGGTATAACAACCATTTTTCAATTCCTATCATTTTTTAGTGAACTTCTGTTTTGTTTCTAATTTTCTTTCCACTTTTTAAAAAATGCTCTTTAAAAAATAAGAGATAAAAATATTTTAGCTTCATTATACAATAACTATAGTTTTTCACTATAGTTATTAGACCATATCCTTTGGAACTTGGTATCAGATTTACATCCTGGGAAGAATACAAAAAAAATAGGTTTACCCTTCACAAAGATACTTTGTATGCCTACATCCAGTGGCCCATGACCACTCTGGGTGTGGACAAGTGATTGGCCCTTCAGCCCTTGGGGAGTGCCAACATTCTCTGTCCCTAGAATGAAAATGGTCCTCATCAGATCCCCAGGTATCTTGTTCTAGAGGTGCCCAATATGCACACTTCAACCTTCCAAAGGGAGAGGAGGCTTAGGGTGAACAAAAGATGGTTGTGGTCTTGAATTTCCTACAATTTACATCTATGAACCTATTGGTGAGCAAGAAGGAAAGCCAGAGGCTCCATATCAGGGTATCTATCACTCAGTGCTTTGGAAGCTGTATTCACTGGGATTTTCACCCTGTGGAACAGGCGTATGACCTGTGTCACTGCTACGCACACTCTGAACATATATACCAGAGCTCATTTTGTTTCCCTTGTAGGTTGTGTGTACATAAAAGAAGATATGGATGGAGAAGACTCTCAAATTGGAGGTGCCCTGGAAAGCAAATTATCATTAGTGCTATCATTAACAGTCATGCTGCTCCATTTGTTCACCATCTAAGTCAGTCTTTGGAACTGGGGAGGGCTGATGTGAGACTCCCCTCCCCTAGGCTTTTGCTCAGCCTCCTCAGATTCTTTGCAGCCAAACTAATTGTATTTCTGTGTAAACTGCAGAAAAACTTCGCAGTGGTGCATTTTTATTTTTATTTCATGGCATTTACTTCTTCCTGGACCTTGAATGCCAGAAAGCAAACTGTTCAGAATGAGATTGCGTCTAATTAATGCCACCCCAACTTTCAAGCTCCCCTCCTAGCCTCTCTGTCCCAGCACCCTCCACTGCCCAAGGGCTCCTCCTTCAGCTTCAGAATGGGGGGAGTTTTGATAAACTTCTTGACATCTGAGTTGGGAACACCTTCCAGATCCTCCCTGTGAGAGACCTCCATGGCATAAACCCTCTCTCCACAGCCAAATCTTCCTTGCTTTTGTAGTCCGGCCTCTGCCGCAGAGCATTATAAGAATGTCTGAGAGACGACCTATTGCCCCAATGAGCTTGTCTGGAGTCATGGGGTGGGCAAAGTGCCACAGCGTGCCTGGGGACCGGCTGAGCAATGAGAAGAAAACCCTTGGTGAGGAGGAGGAGGGTAGCTTGTGCTGGACTTTGTGAGCTCAGACAGTGAGGGGAGAGAACCCAGGGCCCATCCTGTTGGGGAAGCAGTCCATGCACTGCAGGCTTGCTTGCAGGCCAAGTGGGGTTGGAAAGCTCTAATTAGATTAGCCATGTTTTGCTAGAAGGCAGAAAGCTTAAAACATTAACTTTTTAAACAAGTACATCAGTTCTGAGTAAACATTATTCTTTTATTTAGCTGCATGGTCTGAGTCAGCCTATTTTCAGGACAGTGGTAATGCATGTGTTTGATTCCTGAATGCAAACATGCTTCCAATTTTGCTATGCAAATCCCCTGATTTGGGTATGCTTCTCCCAGGCATGGAACTGACTGTGTGTTGCTCTCTTTTCTCTTCTCTCCTGCTTGACAGACCTGATTCTACCAGTTGCTGTCAACCACCAAGTGGCAACCCCTGGTTGTCCCAACAGGGCTCCTTGTCACCTTGTCCCAATGGGTTGGACAGCATCTCATTAAATCTACAATTCTTCACCAAGCTCATAAAATTAATCCAATGTTTAGATTCTAATGTGAGGGCTGTAAGTCTTACTTGAAAGTACCCAACATAAGCTATGCGATCTAAAAACGCACACAGACCTAAACAGAGCTGTGAGCCCTTACCCTGAGTGAGTGGTTAGGATCAAGGCTCAGTTACTGCGTTGCCAAGTGTGAAGATTTCATGTTGTTCTGGTTTGCTGAGATGCTGAGCCAGCAATGTATACGTAGGGGCCTGGCTATGGGCAGTCAAGCAGCACATGTGGACCCACGTTGTCAGGTTCTTCTCTCTTCTTTCTTCCTGCTCTCCCAGGATTCATCTGAGGAGTAGAGGACAGAGGTGAGCTGTTCACATTAATTTGCTGTCTCCCCTTAGGGAGAATGGGAGCCCGTAGGACATGGCAGGGCCTTAAACGTCCCTTTTCTCCCACTGACCTGAGCATGCCCCACCCAGTGTTCTAACCACACTCACCCATTGCCAGTGCCAAATGCAGCTGTAGCTGCAGATCTCTGCACACAAGGTCTGCACTGTCTCCAAGTCCCCCATCTTTCTTTGCATAATGCCAAGCCCGACATAGCTGAACGATCTGCCAGGCTGACTAGTTCCTCACCCACATCCCAGTCCTCAGGATGCATGGACAACTGTCCACCCTGCAGCCCCCCGTGGGCTCCTTCACGTGCTTTGGGTACTTTCTTGTTCTTGGGACATGGCTTGACTGTATCTTTCCAAAGGGTGGCTTCTTCAGAAGCAGAAACTGACACCTGATCCCCAGGCTTAATGCAGAGCACACATGCAATGTGGAGCAAATCTCCAGTAAGAAAGTAAGTCCCTGCATGCCATGACTAGATGGCTTGCTAAGCCACATGGAGAAAAGGGTGCAAAAGAAAATCAGCCGAGTGAGTAACATACTCTCTGACCAGAATGGGCACCTTCTTCCTTGGAATTCCAGATGCTTTCTTGTCCTATTCCTTGAGCTCCCATGACAGGGGTCAGTTCCAGGAGTACTGCTGACTTCCCTTACAGTAGTGCAATCATGGCCATGAGCACATGGCAGAGCTACACAGTGCTCTGGAAGAAAGCAGCAAGCTGCTCTGATGAGAGCATCCTTGGAAGTCAAAGGGCTTGCAGCTTTCTAGGGAGTGACTCTCGGAGAACTGTAGTCAGCAGGGCCTAGAAGACAGAAAGTAAATAAAGCATTTTCAGGCCCACATCTTCAACAGCATGCATGGTTCCTTCCCTTGGGAAGGCCAGAGAGAGAACTAGGGCCAAGTGAGTTATCTTGTTGCCTGGTTCTGCTTCGCACTGAGTCTGGCTGTCCCACGAAGAACTCCCCACACGACATGCCCATCCAGCACTTAGCTATGTGCGGGGACCTATGTTCACACACAAAGCAATTCATACCCTCGAGGAGAAGGCCGGGGCTGCAGTGCAAGTGAGGCTTCTTCCAAACACCCTTAGGTGAAAATGACACTGCTGGGCCAGCAGGATAACTCAGCGGACCAAGCACCTGCTTTGGCAAGGGAAGGCTGGGAAGGCTGAAACAGGAGAGTCACCATGAGCCCGAGCTATTTCATGAGGCCCTATACCAAAAACATAATGAAATAAAATGACAATATTATCTGTTCTGTCCTCTCCTCTATGCCATTTTATTTATTTATTTATTTATTTATTTATTTATTTATTTATTTATTTATTTAATCACCATCTTGTGAATGACTAGCTACAAGGAGTCTAGGAATAGGAGAGATGGACTATGAAGTAAGAATATTCAGAGAATCTTAAAAATCTGTCCTCCAAGGTCAGAAGCCCCTATTCCTGGCTTCTTCTCTAACTTTTGGAAAAAATAACAGTAAATCCTAAAAAGAGCAAGTGACATTTTTTGGAGGGATACCAGGAATGGAACTCAGGACCTCACGACTGCCAGGCAGGTGCTGTGCTGCTGAGCTGTGTCCCAGTGAAAAGATGACCTTCAGAACAGCAACTGCAGAATATAACTCTTTTATCCTCTTGAAATTTGTTGGCTTTGAGTGTGTATTAGGATTTGTGCTGATAGTAATTCAATTAATTCATCTTACACTTTGTACTATGTTACCAAAGTTACTATGTTTCAACGTGTTTAAAAGCAGATTTATAAAATCATACAGTGCTATAACTAGATTTTTGCTCAATAGTTTCAACAGATTTGCAGCAATAAGAATTTCATTTCATTTCATTTGAGGTACTGACATTGACCAATATATTATTTTGCCATACAAGTGACATTTTTAAAAAATCAATTGTTATTCAAAATGAAAGACAGACTATTTTAACATCAATAATTAGGGTAGAGGGGTGGTGAGATAGCTCAGCAGACTGAGCTTAGATAGGTGCAGGGGGCTGGGGTTGGAACCCCAGTGCCGCATGAGGTGCCGGCTCTTACGCTGGGCCCCCTGAGCCAGTGACTGAGTCCAGGTGTGGTGGCTCAACCTGTAATCCTAGGAGAGCTGAGGAGGCTGAAAACAGGAGGATCACTGCAAGTTGGAGCTGCACAGTGAGACCCTGCACAAAATCAAAAAATAAAAAACCTAAAAAATGGGGTAGATATTTCTCAAGGAAGCAAAAAAAAAAGAAAAGAGAAAGCAAGGGAAGGAGGGAGGGAGGGAGGGAAGAAAGGAAGAAGAGAGGGAGAGAGGAAGAAAAAAAGAGAAGGCAGGACCACTGAGGTAGCCACTGAGGTAGCCCAGCTATCTAAGCACCTACCTAGGTAAGCTCAAGGACCTGGGATGGATCCCGCACACCACATGCTGTGCTAGCCCCACCCCATGCTGGCCAAATGAAACCGGGTACAATGGAGCATGTCTGTAGTCCCAGCACTGTGGAAGTTGAGAAAGGAGGATCACTATGAGTTCGAGCTACATAGTAAGACCCTGTGTAAAATACATTTTAAGAAAAGAAAGAAGAGGAAGGAAGAGGAGAAAAAAGAATGATCATTCTTACATTGCTGTGTGGGTATACACATTGGGATGACTTTGTTTTTGCCAGTCCCTAAGTCCCACTGAATGGTTCATTCTAAATCTACTGTATTATACTAAAGAAACAGGCTTACAAAGTTTCAAGTAATGTCTTCAGTATCATTAAATTCACTAAACTACAACTTCTTACAAGGTGCCATCCTGGGACCTTGTACAAAAACATAAAACTTGTGAACCAGACGTCCTTGCTTCTCCTGAGCTCACAACATCAGGAAAATGACACGGCCAAAAGTAAAACACTTATTTACAATCAACTCATGCAGCATTTTCAGCTCTAGGAAAATTGCATGACAGGAGGGGAACAGCCTTCCTGGTCACCAACTTGAGACCTTGTTTAGAGTCTCAATTACACAGAAGTTCAGCGAATGTGGTGGCCTTGTATGTCAGCTCGCTGCTGATGAAAATAAAACCAAAGAGACCGCTGGAACTGCTGGGAGGACCACTGTGGTCAGATGTCGTGAGAACACTGACACTAGTGACGGTGGCCCACAGAAGGGTGTTAAAAGCTTCAATGTAGGTTAGTTAGAAAATGCACAAAGTGCCACCCCTGGGCATCCAGGTGCTTAACTCTGCACACGTCGGTTGACCTTGAAGTCACCTTGCGCTCACCAGGTGATTACCATTGTGGCTGTGGAGGATCATGAAGGATCAGGAAGGGTTGATCCCAAAGAAAAACAAAGTGATTCATCTTTTGTTCTCAGACATTAAAAATCATCTATTCCCTGAAACGTTCACTCCTATACAATAGTTGCTTTCACTCCCACAGCTGATAAGGAAGGTGAACCTAATTAAGTATTTCTACCCCAAGAAAAATAAGAGCTCAAAGGAGCTGAGACCTGTACTTCTAATTTATGTAGTACTATACTGTACAAGTATGAAGAGTCATTGTTCTGCTTAGTGTCCTTTGGGCACGCAGAAGTGTGTGTGTATGTGTGTGTGTGTGTGTGTGTGTCTGTACGCGCGCACGTGGGAGCGAGCACGCCCACAAGTGTGCACTCACCTGCCTTTTGTCTTTTCCTTTCCCCCCTTTACCCACCTACTGGCATGATGCCCCTTATTCATCCTCAGGGAATTAATAACCCTTCTTCTTTTGGAATGAAACAACTTGAAGTGTTTGTGCTCTACTTTCATTTGTGCTCCATTTTCACTAATGGCAGAATCAAAACGCAATGATAATCTGCCCGCCTCTGGTACCTCTACATGTGTTCCCATGTCTGCAATCAATCCACGTTACCCACTGAACTTGGTCAATCTTGTTACACTTTTGTTCATTTTGATGCCTGAGCTTGACCACATGGCTTTCAGCTGCTGGGGTAGGGTGCAGGTAAATCACAGCCTTGAAGAAGAAAGTGTTTTAGGGCAAAAAAATGTTGGTGAGAAGAAATGAAGTGGCTGGCTTGAGGTTTTTGCAAACATATTCCACGGAGGAGTCGGTGCAATGTGAAAGGCATGTGACAGCATCAATACGAACGCTTTTTCCAAAGAACTTACTTCAAATACTCCTCACAGATGTGCTCTAATAAAGAACAGCCCCTGCTTGTGAGTACACTATTTACTTTTGGAGCAGAAGGCTTCTTTGTGAGGCAAACCCCCAATCGTAAACACTTGAAAGGACCTGCAGCCCTGGAATGGAGGTATGAGGCTACCTACCACCTTGTAGATGGCTTCCACCTAGCTCCAGCCTCTGGCTCCAGCAGTCCCACCACAGAAACTGCTCTGGAAAGACTCAGCCTCCCCGGTCACCTGCAACCCTGTGCCGTTGGCTGGCAGTCGCACACATGCTGTGCTGGTCGACCTGTCTTTACGGAGGCTGAAACTAGGAAAAACAGCACATTTTCCCCAAAGGTCCAGGTTCTGAAAAATGACCCCCATGTAATTTAGGCATAAGCAGAGCTCTTCGACATGGTTTTGGAGGGGGGAAATGCCTCAAGGAAGTGTGAGAAAGTAAACAAAAATTAAGGGGAGAGAGGCAAATTTGATGAACCCTGAGGAAATAGGGTTAAGTGAATCTTATTCTGCTGCACTAAGGGATTTTATGCTTAAAACTAAGATGAGACAAATGAGGCAAGGCTTCATGTGCAGGGCTTTGCAGCCTGCATTCATTAAAAATGCTGATATCAATTCTTTATGTACATTTATTTGTCTTCAAAAATTACACTGGAATATTGTTTGATGATTGTTACACTTTTGTATGGCTCCCTAGATTTTATATCAAGTACCTTCCTCTTGCCCCCTTTGTGCTTAAGTGACCATGTCCATGAAAAGAATTTGCTTCACTTGCTAAAAATCCTACCAGGTACTAATTAGCAAGCTTCTGGAAAGGGGCACTAACGGTTTACCTTGAGCAATTCAGGCCAATTTAAATTTCCTGTTCCTTACCTATAAGGCAGAGATAAACGTTGCAAAGACTAAAGTAGGAGAAGTGAGAAAATGAAAAGCGGTGAGCATGTAGCCCGGTGTCATGGCACTGTGATACTGTGATGTTTTATTTGTACCATGTCAAAAAAAAAAAAAGAAAACCACAAAAACTTTCAGTAAAAGAGGTGACAAACCCTCCCAACTGCCTTTTGCCTTAGGTAGTAAAAAGCTTGCCTTCCCCCACTGGCAGAGGAATCAATAGAGTCCAGAATTCAGATGACACCGTTTGAGGCAGCATTTCAGAGTTGTCAGGAGACTGGCCTCTGTGGCTGGGCTCTACTACCCACCTCATCATTTTAAGTGGGTTTCACTGGGCAAGTGCTCTAATCTCCCTGCCTCAGGAATGTACAGGCATCTTACAAGATCTTCTGAGCACTCCAGATAGTGTCTAGAAAACCAAACGACCACTATGTTGCAAGTGTTTGTTCAATAAAAGAAATTAGGTGCCCCTGCTTCTTAATGCCACACACTGTTGCTCATGTCCAAGTTCTTCTCTGGGCCTGGGTCTTCAGAGTCAACAATTTTGACAGTCATATCCTCTTGTTTAATATCCTTTGGTACAAAGGTAGAAAACAAGCTAGCTAAATGTAGAACATTTTTAGCAATAATGAAGTACAAAATGACTGCCCTAGTTCTTAAACTACATTTTCCAGGAAAACACTGCTGATTCTCATATAGTGTTTATGTGATTGAGAAACTAAGAATTCACTCCTGGGCATCTTTAAAAAGAAAAGAAATCAGCACAACATTTGCGTGGGGCCTTGACATTCAGTGTTGCAGACCTTTGCCAGTCTGCAAAACATTTGGAACCTTTAACATCACTTAAGCTTACAGTTTCATTGATGTAATTATCTGAGAATCAAGACATTTTTAGCCTTCAATTATCATGAAAAAGTCATCCTGTTTCTTTTTTTGAGGAACCATTTGGAGACATTTGTTTTCCCCTGCATTAAATGTCATGTCTAGGAAAAAGGGACTGATTTCAATTCCTGATAATCTGGCAGAAATCCCTAGATGAGAGGCTTGCTGTTGTGTCTGCACATCTGTGTTACTATTTCTTATGTGTTACATATCAATATTTCACAATTCACTCAATAAATTTTTTACTGATTATGTACAATGTGTTAGGCATACTGATTTAACAGTCTTCTTTGGAACACTCCAAGCAGTTTCCAGGATATTCACCAAGTCTCATAATTTGTCTTTTAACAAAAACTAAAGTAATATAAGTCCAATTTTTACAGCAAGCAATCTACAAAGAGCTCCAGGAATCTGTATCAGGAGTCCTAACAAATGTTGAGTTGGCTGAGTTCAGTTCACTTGCAAGATCATGTTGTGAGACTTCCGCCAGCTGCAATCTGAAGTGCATATGAGGTTTATCACTTTGTTTTGCTAAGAAGAAGGTTCTACTTCAGCCTTGCTTGGCAAAACAACCAGCATCGTGGAATTGTGCACAGTTCTTTGTGCAGCGTAACAGTCTTGGAGTCAGAGGTCTTCTTCCTGTTGGTGCTGGGCCATAACCTTCAGTTAGGGGCAGGAGGAACTGTGTCACATTCCCGTAATTCCAACAGTCCCTTGGCCCGGCCTAGTTTCAGTGATAGTAGCTGACAGTGTAATACTCATTCAGCAGCTGATTATAATTAAAAATATCAGAATAATTAAAGTCCTCAGCTTGACAAGCAGAGCCATAACTTTGCCTTCAGACATTCCTCTCTAATTAGTTAATTAATCCTAATGCAAATTATAAGCAATAATTAGTCAGCCAAGCTTGACATAAAAGTCTGCTGACTTACAGCTAAAAGGCTTTCTGGTTGCTGGTTTGTAGTTTCTAAAGGTGTCTTTTGTCCACTCATGGTTTCTGTATCCATCCTACTTCGAACTTTTTGCCGACACACAGATACTTAAAGCAATTTGAGCTGAAGAAAACCACAGCTATAAAAACCTGTATTACCACAGGCATTTTTCAGTTTGACCTAATAAATTGCATGCTCAGAATCTCTATTGAATACCAATATAGGGTAGATTCTGTCCAGGAAAAAAACGTAAAATAAGAAGGTAGAGTGGAGGTGAGGACATTTTGACCCAAAGCATAGCATGTGATGTGTTTGATGTTGATTTGTGCTAGACCACTGCAGTGCTTTCAGGCATGTGCCAAGAAATTGAGTCGTAATGAAGCGTATCCAAAATTTGATATCCCTGTGATAAAAGAGCTAATATTTGATCCAGATTTTTAGGGAATTTGAACAGATCGGGATCTGTTAAAATAATTTGCATTATCTCTTTTTAAATCTTCATCTTAAAATTATATTCTCTGCACATCTCTGCCACTGATGAGCAAATTTACTTTTACTAAAATTGAGAGAGGTATAAAAAACCTGAATTTATGCGAAGCTGAGTCAATAGTTTCTTCAAGTGACCAAAGACTCCTCTCCCTATCACCTGACATCCTGACGGCCCAGGGGCCAGGCATCTGCCCTTCCCCAAGAGAGCAGCCCGTGTATAGCTAATGTCATGTATCTGAGGTGAAAGCTGAGTCAGCATAGAAACACATACTGAAGTCTCCCTTTGGCCACAACACCAAGGAAGAGCATTTTCATATATTAACTGCAAAAATGGCCTGAATGACTGCCTTCCTTAGATGCACGCTTCATGCAAAGTGACTCTGTTGTGCCTTTTAATGTTAAATTAACATTGTTTGCCTTTGATCTTTTTCTGTGGATAAATAAGAGTAGACAGAGGTCCAGGTATCAGCCTAGGCTTTGAGATGCTTCCTGCACCTCTGCCTGCTCTCTTGTATCTCTGTCTTTGCCTTGCACTAACCTGAGAGTAGCTCATTGGAGGATTAAAGTGAGCATGGAATGTACACACATCATCCCTTTGGGAGTCATTTTAAATAAGTTGACTCACTGGCTGCTTGCAGGCAAATATGAAAGCCTATGCGAAGTCAGTGAGACCAAGCAAGATCAGAAATTTACCCATCTGATCTATAAGTGTGTGAAGTAAGTAAATGATTTTTGTTGTAAGACATTTTGGGATGTGTCGTTACACATAATAACCAACAACACAAATGTCCGTAGTTTAGCCTAGTGCCTCCCATGCTAACAAGGCAGAAGAAAGAGCAGTCACCTCCATATTTGTATAAGATCTCCAGATAGCCTTCACTGGGTTTGCAAACATCCAGATTTACTCTTGACTACCAGAAAAGGAAAAAAGAACATAAATTATTCTTTTCATATTTGGGCATTGTCTCCTGTATTTTCTTTAGTTTCTTCCCCTTGTTTTAAAAGGTTGTTCAGGGCTTTCTTAGTGTAAATAAGTTTCTTCCCTTACCACACCAGTGTACCTCCCACCTCCAATGTAACCATAGCTTTCTCCTTTCTATAACTGATAGACTTTTAAAGAACAGTCAATATTTATTCTTCTACTCCTTCAGATTTCTTTTGATTTGCAAGCAACTATAATTTTAATTTTATCAGCAATTTTTTAAAAAAATGTATCTGGTATAGGGTCTCACTGTGCAGCTTGGGCTCATAGTGATCCTCCTAATTTCAGCCTCTCCAGTGCTGGGATTACAGGCCTGCACCACCACATCCGGACTCCATCCTGGGCTCAGTGCCCCCAGGGGTTGGGCCTGTGCAGCCTGTGTGCCAGGGATCAAACTCCAGTCCCTGTGCTTACCTAAGTAGGCACTCAGTCTACTGAGCTATTCTGTGGGCCCAATCCTACTTCCATTCTTTTGAAGGCCCTAAGAATAAAGACCATTTCCTTGTCCACCCAGTATCAGCAGGATAATGGTGTCCCTCAGCTATGGCCCCGTCCTCCATCTTCAGATTGTGTCACTTCTCCGGTGCATATTTCTGGCTCTAGGCTGTTTGTCTTCCTGCTCTGAGGATGCCTGAGATGACACTGCACTCATGTGCATAATCCAGATTAATCATTGAACTGCAAGGTGCTTAAATTAATCAAATTTGTGAAGTCATTGTACTATATGAGGTAACATAATCACAACACCAGGAATTAGTATATGGACAGCTCTGGGAAGAAGAGTGCTGTTCAGTGTGTCACAGCCATTACTGAAAACTGAAATGTTACCAGAAACTAGAAGAAATCATATCTGTTTGAACTTATACCTATCGCACTTGGGTGTGCTGCTACCCTAATTTCTTCTTTTCCTTTTCTTTTCTTTTTTTTTAGTATCCTATTTCTAGAACTATAGTTTGGATTCTGCCAATTTAAATTTTATATAAATGCACTCATGCAATATGTGCCTTTTGCATCTGACTTCTGTTTGTGAAATTTACCTATATTTATCTTTATTACAATATTATATTCCAATGTCTTAATATTCTTTTCTATTAATTTATGTATTTGGTATAGGATCTCACTATGCAGCTCAGACTCACAGAGATCCTCCTGTCTCAGCTTCTTCAGCTCTGGGATGACAGGTGTGTGCCACCATGCCTATACTCAGTGGTTGGCTCAGTGGGCCTAGGGATGGGGCCAACGAGGCATGTGGTGCCAGGGATCGAACCCTGATTCCTGTGCTTGCCTAATCTATCTTGCCAGCCCTTAACGCCTCAGTATTCTACATATGAATATTTGAATAATTTCTGGTTCGTGGCTAGTATGAGTTTTGGTGGTACTGACATCCAATCTGCCTAGTTGTTACCCCAATCTTCATGTAGTCATAGGGCAGCTTCTAGAGCTTATGATTAATTTGTGATGTAACTCTGTGATTATGGCTGTGAGTGCTACTAGGATTATGGGTGGGAGTACTTCTGGGATTATGGGTATAAGTGCTACCCTGGCTTCAGGCAGATAGCCTGAAGACACTATAAGGAAGGGAGAGAGGCTTGCCTCTACCACTGCTGCTGCTCCGCTCATTGATCTTTTAGTCTTCTGCTACCACGAACAGCTGCCCTCTGCCACATGCAAGTCTGCCTTGGAGCCAGCCAACTACAGACTGAAAACCCCACAAACTATGAGAAAAATAAACCTTTCTTTCCTTAATTTGAGTAGTCAGGTATTTTGTCCCAGCAACAAGAGAAAAGTAACTGAGAGAGTGATCATATTTTTTCACCTTTAACAAAGTTTCCAACATGTCCATTCCAAAATTTCTAGCTGCTCTTCAGTCTTTCTGCGATGTGGCATGAGTGGTATCTGCTTACAATTGTATTATTTTGATCACTTGGTGCCATTTTCCCTTTCAGGCTTTAGCAAAAACTCTTCTCCTTAAGCTTCTAGAAGACTCTCTCTCCGAAGTCCTCTGGAGGTTTATTTGAATCTTCTTTCTCAGATTACATACTGAGATCCTGCCCACTCTTATTTCACTACCTACACATATTTTGTTTTTCTTTTAGTCCCTTCCCTTAGATTATTTTTCACTCTTATTTAATTTCCATAGTAGAGTAATACAAAGAACCTGATAGTATGGTTCTTTATTATTGCTACAACCAACTTGGAGATAAGCAATGACTTCCTACTGTAGTCTGTGCTCTTCACACTAGACAGACACTGAACTGCATTTCCTAACCATCTAAAGTTAAGCATATGGGAGCGGGGCGATAGCTCAGCAGCCTAAGCACCTGCATGGCAAGTGCAAGGACCAGGGTTTGGTCGCTGGTACCACATAATGCACTGGCCCAGCACCTTGCCAACTACCAAGACTAGCTGTGGTGGTGCATGCCTTCAATCCCAGCCCTGGGATGCCTGAGGCAGGAGGATGACTACTAGTCTGAACTGCATAGCAAGACACTGTACCAAATAAATTAATAAATTTTAATAAATAAATAAGTTAAGCCTGTGATAAGTTATGAAACTGCCAGAAGAGGTATCTACCACTATCAAAGTTAGTGAAGTTTCCCTTATTTTCTACTCTCTGTTTCTTTTTCATTCTAGAAAATCCTAGAAGTTGTATACAAAAAATGGCAGTGACAAATATAGGAGACTGTCTCTCTGAATTTATTTAGGAGAGAGATATATACTATAAGTTGGGTCTGACGATATGAGTGAGATGGTGCCCTACCAGCAGCTCCCTGGGATTTTTTTTTCCATTTATTTTTATTTTATTAAAATACAAATGTCAATCAGACAGTTTCAAGACACCTTAACCATACAGAGTCGATGAATTATACATTGCAAACTGTTTTCATAACGTTTTGGTATTGTACAAGGTGCATACATGATATTATATTTACAGGTTTTTTTATAGCTGAATTATATCAAAAATTCAATAATTATTTACCTAGTGGATGACCATAGCACTAAAAGCCGACATAATATCCTGTCCAACCACCATTAGTGCAGATCTTGCCTATCATAGAATTATGGAGAAGCACAGCGTTATCTATCCCAACTGTACTGTCTATACACACACATCATGATTTTTTCCTTCTACAACCCTTCCTTTGTCGACACCTGTCAAAAGTGGGCACTCCATTGACATTCAACTACCTTAGGTGCTTGAACTTGACACCACAATCCAACACAGTCCAGCATTCTGCAACCATAGGGAGTTATTCAAAGAAATTGTCGACCATATCCATTTACAGCTCAGCTTAATATTATGGGCTCACGATGTATACTTCATTTTTAAACTTTTATACTTTTCGGCTGGATGGTTAAGACCTAGGTAGATCAAAACTTATATACCAACACATGAACTTTATATTTCCTATGTGGTCCCTGAAGTCTTCTCAGGGTTTATCTTGTAGTCCTGTACATTATTCTGTAGTTCCTTTGTCTGTGTCATCCATGTGGATGAGTCACAGCCAATGCTTGACCAGATTGCTCTCTGTGAGAGCCTGAGAGAAAGTTTTCTCTTCATGTGACTCTCCCCAGGCACACTTTAGAACTTCAATCTCTTTCCTCTGTGGCTCCACAAT